>JAQGAW010004989.1:0-10208 GCA_034698025.1 Phthiracarus crinitus | reverse complement strand
ATTAAATAAGTCAAATTTTTTGACTAATACCTTATTTTATCTTTAACAATAGCCAAATATTTGTCAAATAATTTTTATTAAGTTTGAATTTCTAAAAGAATTATCAAAGAAATTTGCTATTATTCTCAAAAAAATTTTAAATTGGATCAAAGATTTTTCACAGAAATTCAGTCAATTTTCTCAAAGAAAATTTTACCCCTTGATTATTATATATCGCATTTACAAATTTTGATAAATTATTATATTTTTTGGCATAATTTGAATTTACGAGCAAATATATTTTATGGCACTCAAACATATACCATTATATCACTATTCAAGTTTTCATTTCACGTAAAATGATAAACTTTATATCCAATTTTGTACAATATTGATGCGTAAATTATGTTAATAAAATAGACTATTACATATTATTAATATTTTGAACAATTTGACGTTTTATGTGCCACAATAACAGTTAGTTGGCAGTCATACTGATCTAATATGTTAAATAGTACTCAACATAAATTAGGATACAAACTAATTTAATGGTTAAATTAATTAAATATTTTATCTAAAATATTGTATTTATTTGTGTAGAAAATTCTGCAGTTATTATAGTTATCTTAACTCAAGAGTAGTGAGTTTTTTGCGTCATCACATTTAGAGTTACTTTATACTTCTATACAGTTAATATTTTTTTGGGTCTCTATGGATACTTTTATTGTTTTCGAGTCTGTTTGCGTTTTCGATAACAAGCGGAAATATATTAAAAGTAAAGTAATTTGTAATATTTGTTGTATTGAGACAAACAATTATAATTTTTTTCTTATTTTAATAATCTGTTGAATCTGTTATTGACATTCCATTTTAGTCATAACTTTAATAAACGTATCATTTTTTCATTAACTTAACACTTCAGCAGTAACATAAAAATAGTAAAACAAAAAGTAATTTGGGAAAAATTTATCCCTAGCTTTGACAATGCATTGCTCATCACAGGCAGTCAAAAAATTCATACCTGCAAAATTTTTAGTGCTTTAGTAATAATGAACTAATCCTATCATGTATTTTGGGATAATATTTCGTCAGGTTTTCCCGCTTTTAATAACACTCATGACACAAATATTAATGTATTTAGTTTTTTGAGAAAACTTATTCTAGTTTAGCGTAGGTCTTTGTAAAGCCCAATAATCAGTTTCAAGGTTATGTAAATGCATATAGTATCATGGGATAATATTTTGTCAGGTTTTCCCGCTTAAATTAACACGCATGACAGTATAAAACAACGCAATAGTAATACATATATAATTGTAAATTGTATTTTGGGATAAAAGTTTCTTGTTTAGTTTTTAGCGCAAGTCAATATAAAGCCTAATAATCTGTGTGTTGGTTATGTAAATGCAGATAGTATTGTGTGAGGTTTTCCCGCTTATATTAACACGCATGACAGTATAAGACAAAGAATAAGTGATATAAATATAAATGAATGTAGTATTTTGGGATAAAAGTTTCTTGTATAGTTTTTAGCGCATGACAATATAAAGCCTAATAATCTGTGTTTGTTTATGTAAATACTAATACTATTATGGGATAAATATTTATCAATGTTTCCCGCTAAAATTATTACGCATAATGCATTCGCGTATACTCTGATATTTTATCATATAAATTGTATTTAGTATTTTGGGATAAATTGTATCTATAAGTTCCGGTAATAATGTGTGGCGCATGACGTAAACATCAACTGCTATTTAGTATTTTATGATAATATGTGAAGTATTATGGGATAAAAATTTATCAGACTTTCCCGCTAAAATTAATACTCATAGTGCATTCACATAGACTCGAATACTTTGCCATACAAATAAAATTTTGTATTTTGGGATAAAAATCTAATAAATATTCCCGCAAAATTTCTGGCACATGATTAGTAAACCTTAACTGGTTTTTTTTAGTTTTAATGAAAATTTAAGTAGTATTATGGTATAAAAACTAAAAACTATCACTAATTTTAATATATGTTAATTTGGTCTAAAATTTTTAAAATTAAAATTTCTATTTTCAAACGATTTCTAAAACGTTTATTTATTTATAAAACATTAAAAACAAAGTAATTTTAATATTTTATATTGATTTATAAATAATAATCTTATGCTAACAATAGTTATTTATTTGTTCTGAAAGTAAAATATTAAATAAAATATGTTAAAGCAGTTGAATAAAATTTTTTTCTTTATTATGGATATTATATATTTTATATATAATATAAATATATTTTACTTATATTTAAGTTTCTCTGCAGAGATTAAATGAAATAGCATTAAACTTTATAATTAGAACCGATATTTTGGTTTCATAACCAAAAATGCTTATTAACAGATTTTCTAACATAAGTTATGTCTTAAATTTCTCCCATAATACTTATCACCACACTAGTAAAAAGCCCATAAATATAAAAGATAGACTCTTCCATATATCAAACTAAAGGTGCAAATCATATTTAATATCATTAACATCCATTTAAAGTAAACTGGGATAATTTTAACCCTGGCTATTACGTTGATTTGAAAAAAGTTTAATAAAACCTAATTGAAATTATCAAATTTCCCATAAATTTTCCTAATGGTATATAGATAAATATATAAGGCATATATAAAGTTTCGAGAAAATTTACTGAATAATTCCAGAGTTATTAAAGTTTAAACGAGCGTTGGGGTTATTTATCCCGGTTTACTGCTGAAGTGTTAAACAAATTCACATTTTTGAAGTAATGATATATGAAAAAAACTGTAAAAAGTTTGAAACATGTATCAATAATTGCTACATTTGTATTCAATACTTATACAAAGTATAAGAACAAAAATATTGAAACGTAAAAACAGTACTTTTCCCATTGAAATAACACTATAGATATGTTTCAATATTTTATTTATTGCTCACTTTTCAAAACTCAATTATGTTGTGTGTCCAAAAGTTGGACCTCTTTTTAAAACAAAATTAACCCTTAATTAGTCATTAATTAAGACACTCTGCTTAAAAATAGCAAAAATGACTAAAGTTTTTAGTGACACCTATGCAGGCAAGAATTGAATTATTTTATTTCCACCTTCGTTTACAAATAGCTGGTGCACAACGATATTATAATATATACTTTTAACAATGAATTTTTATTGTTAATATTTTTAACACTCGTTATTTAAAACTATACATTAAATTATAGTTCGTATTTGCATTATAAACGGATGTAATTTGATTGAATTGTTTCATAAAAATTCAAAATCAATTTTTTGCATAAATAGCCAATTAATTATTATTTGTTTTATCATTTATAACTACTTTTTAATTATGTTTAACAAGACATTTGACATCGTATTGTCAACTAACTATTAATTTTAATTCGTGTCAACAATGAAAAAAAATATTTATCTTTGTTACTTAAATTAAAATATAGAGGTTTCATAATGTACTCGATTAGTAATAAATGGTTTGAGCGTAATCGAAACGAACGTTTCCTTTCCCTTAAATATGTTTGTACGCAAAATACGTATAGTTAATGAAAGTGTTAGAGTGTTCGAGTAGCGATTGAAGGTATTAATTATTGAGGGATTGTATGCACCATTTTATGAGGTATTCAGTCATGGATTTAATTCCCTTGAAAAGTTATGTATCATTAATCGACACAAAATTTGCGAAAAAATTGTTTTATTGAAAAATTGCGTTAACTTAATGCATTTAAAGTTCGACCAAACGTTGATTTGTGAAAGTGATTTCAAAGATATTCACTTATATTTACCACAATTAAAATCTATCGATATTATTTGCAGTTGGAATTCATTTGAACTTATATAAGAAACGGCAACAAAATTAATGCAACATTTATCACAATTAAAATTTTTGTATGATTTGAAGATCGGTTATAAATTTAATGACAGTTCGATGACAACATATGATTTCATTGCATTTATCGATAATTGTTTAAGTATTAGAAGAATTGGTTTATATTCCGCATGTTTTGATAAACACAAGATTGAAGACCATATTACAAATTATTATAGAAAAATCAATTTCAGACATTTATTAATTAATAATTAATTTTATTATTATTTTAATGATACACCCATACAATATATAACTACAATCCATAACAGCGATGCACACAACTATTTTATGAATTATTGATACTTTCAAATGATATAAACTAAAGCTTCCGGGGTTCGATTAAACCGCGGTTTTTTTGGCGGTGCAGTTACGGTTCGCATTTATAAGTTTTTTTGCGGTTTTTGGTGGTTAAAAATTTTAAGACAAAAACCACGGTTAAACCACCAATAAGTTTTTTCATTAATAAATACATAAGATTAATACTAAATAAACAAATTTTAAATCAGTTTTTGTAAGTAATCAGCTATCGAAGCATAGCGTCAATATTTATTGAATTCAAAATTCTTAATAAAATAAATATATAACACTAAATATTAATAAAATTTACCAAAATAAAAGCGATTTGATAGTGAATAGAGGGTTAAACGATAAATTTAATTAGTTCTAAAATATTAAGCGGTTTGGCGGTTTTGCGGTTTTGCGGTTTAAACCGCGGTTTTTAGCGGTTTTAAAATAAAAATAGTCTGCGGTTAGCGTTTTTTAAAATTGATTTAACGGTTCGGTGCGGTTTGAAAAATTTAGAACCGACGGAATCTTTAATATTAATATGAGTTCTATTACTTGTTTATATGCATAACCATAACAGAACACTGTTTATTGCCTCACGTTATAAACTAATTTTTAAAAGTCTGGTTATAATTAAAATAAATGGTAACTATTTTGCATAAATTTTAAATAATTTATCTTATGTTTCATTTGATATAAAAATTTTATTGTTTAAACCTTTAGAAGCTGTTTTTAATTCATTGTTTTTAATTTAAATATATCTAAAATATTTGACTTAAAAATAAGTAAATATTAACGAATAAAATTTCCAAGTAAATATTAATCGAATATGATATCATTTTTGTCAAATTTTCATAGGATTTATTCGAAAACTATTGAACTGTCATTTATATGAGTTGACACCTTAAAAAGAAATTTTTTAAAACACTAAAATTGACGCATCTATTAGTAAAACCTTAATAAGTATTTTTGCTTTTGTTATTAAGTTATTAAATTATTAAATAAGTTTTAAATTTTATATTCAAATCCACACTCTATAGTGTTATTTCAATGAGTAAATTACATATTTTCGACATTTCAATGTTTTTGTTTTTATACATTTGTATAAGTATTTTATATAATGTTTCGATTATTTATATCTACTTTTAAAAACAGCTCTGTTTTATTCATATAAAAATACGACTTAAATTGCGAATTTGTTTTATATTAGGCAAATTATTGGCTGTCCGGAAAATCGAACAACTTTTTCTTTAATTAAAATAAATTATCAAATACATTGTTTAAATTTCAAATTTTAAAAAATAATGATTAATTAAAAGTGTATAAGTTTTATAAAGTATAGGTCTCGAAACAATATTAACACCATTTGCTCTATGTTTTAATGATAAGTGTTTCATCAAGTTTTTTCCACCGTTTTGTGATAAATATTTTAAAAGATTTGACTAAATTCTCATCAAAATCATAAAAAAATTTTGTTTTATTTAATTATCATCAAATAACGAAACGAATTTATTGATTTTGATTAGAAAAACAGTTTTCGTGGCATTTGAGACCGATATTCGCGAATACAAGTTTGTTATTATAATTTAATATTATTATTACTGTTAAAATACTTTATAACTTTGATTGAGAAGTATTCGTTTTTTCGATTAAAATGTTAATACTATTATATTTTAAATAAATTTTATGATAAAACTAAACAGATCTTAATAATCGTTAATAATATGTTTGACCACTAAATCGGTCACGAAAAATAACCGCTTAAATCGATTTGAACAATATTTCCCACACTCATACATACCTTACAATAGTGGACAACAACATACATAAGTGTCAAACATTTACTGCAAACATTTCCCACACACATATATACTATGGTGAACTATAACAATCGCAAATAAATTTAATTTATGTTGACTATTAAAAATTGTTTTTTTATAATAATTCATACATTGTTTTACTAATATAAAAATTCAAAATAAATCGCTTTGTAAAAGAAAAAATATGATTCATAAGGATGTACAGAAAATGAAATATCTTTAGGGATGGCATAACCTCTTAATTTACTTTATGCTTTGATGCCTTTAATGCACCCCAACTCATCTGAGAAAAGGGTTGGGTACTGCGCGCACATGTCCGAAATTGTTATAGAATTAATTGAATTTAAACCTGTATTCAGGTTCGTGCTAACCATAGACCAAGCCAATGGAAACTTTGCCAGTAGATCACTACCAAACAATGCAGGTAAGGACTTTGAACGCACGACGATAATTGTAGAATTGTCCGTTTTGTTGTTGATTGAGATGTACGCTTTGAATTAACCAACCACTTTAAGAACTTGCTAGTTGTATGTTCTGAGAAAAACATCTATTTTAAAAAGTTCTGGCTTTCCAACAGACTCCAAATGATCAACGCCAATAAGTGAGAACGTGGTTCCAGTATCCAAATCCATATTCACAATATGATTGTTGATAGCCACAGGACTAATGATGGCATCCAGAGCTGATTATCGTGAAGTGTGTTGTACAGAACTAACTGATCCTTTAGTAGCATTTATATTCGATGCTTTGGATTGACGACACACCTTAGCTAAGTGTCCTTTATTTTTGCAATTGTTGCAAATTGTATTAATAAAATGACATAAAGGTGCCTAATGGTCCTACAATCCACATCTATGACATTGACCAGTTGACGTTGAAGACGGCAGGCCTTGGACGGTCCTTGAATTTTGAATTGTATTTCGGCTTTGCGTATACTTTGTCCACCTTCTGAATAGATGCAGACGAAGATGAACTTTGAAGACTAATAACTTCTTTGTTTGCGACTTATAATTGTGTAGCGAGATGTATGGTAAAGATATTCAAGGGTAGTGGTTCTTCGACCCGACCCGAACCGGCATATCTTAAATTTAACCCGAACCGAACCGAGAAATTTGATGAACTACCCGAACCGAACCGACAAGAAACCCGATAACCCGAAAACCTGACAATTGACGCATAATATTCGTAAAAGACGTTTAATAATAGAAAAACAAAACTTGTATCGAATATAATGAAAATTTTAAGTTTATTATTCATTTTAAAACTACTAATATTTGAATCATAAAAATGTGAAATATTCAAAATGCTTATAAGATTCTTATTTGAAGTTTAATAAAGTCAATATTCATATAGAATTCTTTAAGTTTCATATCAAAAATTGATTTTCGGGTTTTCGGTTTCATTCGGGTTAACCGATAAGAAGTTTATTCAACCCGACCCGAACCGTGTAATGATAAATAGCAACCCGAATTGAACCGATAAGAAACCCGTCGGGTAAAACCGTCAGGTTAACCGACCCAATAACATCTTTAATGTATGGCTTTATCAAAATCCAGACCAGCTTTGATTAATAAGCTTTGTTTAATTGATTCTTTTCTAATTCCGGATACGAATTGATCTTGAAGAGCCCGTAGCTGGTAATCGCCAAAATTGCATTTAATCGACAACTAAGGCTTTTGTTTTCGGGCTAAGAAGTGCTGACTCACTTCACTCGAAGTGGTTCTTTAAAATATCGACCAGTTCTTGAAATGACTTCTTGCGTGGATCCACTGGCGTACACAAATTGTAAAGGAGTTTAAACATGTGACCTTCGACGCAATAAAGATGTTGACGCGCTGTTCAGGCTTTATCCCATTCGCCTCGAAGAAATTATACAAACGGATGACGTATGTCGAAAAACGTCCCGTTTTGGAGTCGAATGGTGGAATGAATCCGTAGATTGTAGTCGCCATCGAAGGAGAAGAACCGCAATAGTCGAAGAATCAGTAGACTCCGAAGAAGAAGATGACATCAAGTCGAAAGAAATTGAAGGAACTGCCGCTGAAGAAATCAAAGAAACTGCCGCTGAGGATCCTATCGACTGCACCACAAAATCTGTAGTGTATCTGACTAGTAGTAATCGAACGTTGTAGGAACAGCGACAGGTGTTCAACGATAGGTGTTCAACGATACGATACTGAAGAATAATATGAATAACCAAGTGATACCTATGAAGCAGGCTTACCACTGTTCACGTAAGTGAATACAATGCTTAACATAGGATACAATAAGTAAACATGAATACGATAGTAAGCGATACGCAAAACACTTTATTATATTATATTGAGTAAAGCATGGATCATATAATAATACTGAAAACGTGACTTAACATTAAGAGATGTTAGTATTATGTGAACACGTGTATAACTAATAGTCATAGCATTAACACGGAAGTAATTATTAATATTGTATTGTATTGAATAGATTTGTGAGTCACTGTACTTCTAGTAAAGACTAGAAATAGAGTCATATTATAGTACAGTAAAAGAATAATGTAGTAACCGTATAGTGATGTGACGAAAGTGCACATACACTAGTTTTAGAAAATTTTCGTTTTATTACGTTCATATAATTTATATGTGCAGATATGTGTCATTTTTATAATATTCATAAAGATCTAATTTAATATACAGTATTTAAATGTTAATAACGCATGTTTTATAGACATAGTTTTAATAGATTTGGTAATGACTTATGTTAAGCCTTAATTATTAGATTTATTTCAATAATTAATTTTGTATTAACAAAATTTATGAATTTATGATTAGTGCCCCTTTTTATTTCGTTTTATTATTATATTAAATTTGTTGTGTTAATTTCGTTAAATAAATAATAAAACGAATTTCGTTTAATTACGTTAATAATTGTTTAAATAAATTAGTTTTATTTGTTCATTAGAGTTTTATATTTTTAAAATTATGGCCTATTGTTTAAACATATTTCATAAGAATAAAATTTTCAATGTAAAACTTCATTGACTTGAACATATCAATCATTATTTATAGTTTGAAATCAAATTGAAGTCATTCATCGACACATTTTGGCAGATTTTGGCAGATTTTGTGTCATTTAATTAAAATTAAACACTTAGTAATAATAAAAAATTAACCTTAAAAATGTGTTTTATTTCTCTTTATTTATTAAACGAAATTGATAAAAATTCAGATTTGTTGTTTTTTATTTAGATTAATTTGTTTAAACAATAAAAAAGGGCCACTATTTATGATTCTGTTTTCTCCCTTATTTTCATATGAAAACACGTAAAAAAAATTTTAACTCACGAACTTTACTTTTATTAATCTTAATTACATCTTTAATTAGATGTAAACCTTTAAGACATTAGCAAAAATATTTTTATTATCTTTATATAAACTAAACAGAACCATAAGGCATAAAAATAGTGCAGTCCTGAAAAATTCTGCAAATAAAAATGAATAAAATTGATAACAGGTGTTATATTTGGGGAATTATAAGGCTTTTATAACTAATGTGTTTAAACTTTATATTTATTTAATATTAAGCACATTCGGCTCATTTGGTGATTATACGCAATGTATTTTGTTTAAACAAACGACTCTACAAAAAATAAGCGTAGCTTATGGATTGGACTTTAATTGATTGACTATTTATTAACATTCAATAATATTCTAATAAAACTTATTTATATCAGTTTAGTTTGTGCGCACTTTTTAGAACATATTTTCGTGAAGTTTTGGAGAAACTCACTGCTTGTGATTAGTTTGAAATTGATGAGTTTTCGAAATAACAATTTGGGTACAAAATAATTTTTAAAATTTAATTTAAATGATAAAATACATTTTAATCACATTTTAAAGACTGGATTTATGCAAAGTATATTGTGTTTTAGAATAGTTTAGATTTGATTTTGGAATTAAGATTTTTCATAGAATTTTTACTGTTCACTTTAAATCCAACATTTTATTATTTTTATGAAAAATTTTATCAGACATTAGCAATAAATGTACTGATTCTGCCATATTTTAATTTGTTTAATAATATTCTAATTTGAGAATTATTTTATGGTAGTGTTTGTTAACTTATTTTCCGCTAATAAGTTTCGAATTAAGTCAACAGTTTCGACTGCCTTACTATGTCATTATTCAAGTTAGAGATGAGCATTTTTAACCGTTAACTTTTAACTTTAGCAGTTAACCGGTTAAAGTTAAGGTTAAAAGTTAAACA
>JAQGAW010004988.1:0-10215 GCA_034698025.1 Phthiracarus crinitus | reverse complement strand
GTAGGGTGTGACAGACGGACGGACGGACGTACAATGTCAAATCCATATATATGCTTTTGCAAAGTCATATAAAAAAAATAATAAAATTTTAAAATATATAACCCCCCCTTGTGTAACTATGATTGAACACTATTATTGTTAAATAGTTTATCGATAATTGCCAAAGCATTATATTTTGATTATAATTAGAGAACATATTCGAAACGTAAACCAACAAATGATTTTTAAATATTTTGTTTTAAAAATTCTAGTTTTAAAAAATAAAAATAATTTAAATTAAGAAATGATTTTACGTTTTGAACCGTTTCTTTACAAATTAAAACAAATTTTAAAATTTATATTTTTAATTATATAAAATATTTAATTAACAAGAAAAACTAACATTATAAATTCACTCACATTGAACTAATTTTTGTTTTTAATATTGAAATTTTTAAAAAATTATTATACCTTATAATAAAATTATCTTTATTTTTTATCTTACTTTTCAAAATTTTTCAAATATATGGATTTGCCTTTGGACAACACTCCCTATAATAACTCCTATCTTAATGTTTATTATTTGATTTTACCAGTTCTTTATATTAATTTAGGGATTTATTTTCAAAAAAGTTTCCTATCTTTAAAAATCATAGTTTAAACCAAATAAAATTGATAAAAATGCAAAATAATCAGTGTAATAACAAAACATTCTGAAAAATAATTAAATAATTGTAAAAATTTAAAATGTTTTTGGCATATCCCGTTTTTCGGAGTGGCATATTTCGTTTTTTATGAAAAAATATCTGTAAATATTGTACAAATTTTAATTAAAACCGATTAATATGTGACAATTTCCGTTATATTGTAATATATTCCGTTATTTTATGAAAAAATATCTGTAAATAGTGTAAAATTTTAATTAAAACCGATTACGATGTGATAAATTCCGTTAAATTGTCACATATTCCATTATTTTATGAAATAATATCTGCAAACAGAGTTAAAAAAGAATTAAATAGATTTCAGTTATATTTTTTAACTATTAATTTAAAATAAAATGAATAAAAATTGGATAATTCATATTAAATAGTGGCATATTTCGATTTAAATAATCAACTATAATTGTTACAAAATAACAAAAATAAATTTAAAAGTTTGAAAACAAAACGGTAATAACTAAAGTGAATAATGTAAGTGATCGAACGACTCAAAACTATCTTACTTTAATACCAACTTAAAATAAAATTGCGATTAAATAATTTTATACAGTTATTTATTTAAATTAAATGAATTATAATTTATTATTCTGTATTTCTGTCTGGCTTATACCTCTGTAAAAATAAATTAATGACAAAAAAATTAACTTATAATTATTTAATTTAAATTAGAAAAATATAACAAAAATAATGGGAACTAACGATAGAAAAGAGCGAGCGAAAAAAAATATATTAATTTAAAAATGAAAAGTCAGATATTATGAGCGTATTGATCTTGTTTTATAATTATTTTAAGAAAAATAAATATTGAATATCTTATTATTAATATATATTTAATATTTTATAATAATACATAATGCTACTTATAATTAGAGTCGCTAAATTCAAGACTATAAACCGTACATTTTCAGTCAGGAAAAAGGAAAAAAGTTTGAATTTCAGGATTATTCAGGATAATCGGCCAAAAATGCTACTTGGGAGAAAAAAATAGTTTTAAAACACAATTTTAACATTTTCTGATAGGAAATAAAATTGGTATTATCTTATATTTCAGGAGTTTTCAGGAAAAAAAGTAGTAAAATTCAGGATTTTCAGGAACAACAAATAGGTCTTAAAATGCTTATTTTTATATGATTCCTCCACATATGATAATAGATTAGTGATAATTTTGTACAAAAAAAGAAGGATTTATGTTTATTATTTATGTTTATTATTTTATGAATAATTCTTGTGAGCACCTATGCCTTTTTAAAATATAAAATTAAAATTTGAAAACCTTTCAATGACTTCATGTTGCCTACAACGAACACTTAGTCATATTATTAGGGACTCTACTTTTGTATTTGCATCTCCTAAATGAGGGGTATTTTTATAGTTATAAATAACTATGTGTTCATTTTAATCAAATCAATTAGTTTGAGATATATTTAATAGCGCATTTAATGTATTTTTCAACCCAATTGGGCATATTTTATTTTTTGTCGCATATTTATGTTTAAAAAATTGTCTTACAAAATGATTATTTATAATGATTAAGAAATAATTGATCCGAACAGTTATATCTACACTGAACGATAAATTTAATTGTAGACAGGTTAACACTATTTAATTTTATTCTATAATTTTTCATGAATTTTTTTAAGAAATATGTTAATTAAAAAAATAATTTTAGTTTTTAAGTTAATTATATATTTAAATATAACTATTTTTTACATTATACATTTTTATAATAAAAATTTTAATTTTAATTTAATTTTTTAATTTGTTATATTTTACTAAAATTTGATATTTTAATTAAGTTTAAAATATCTTGTCAAAATAGTGAGTTACCTATAATCAAAATTTGTTTAAACGGTTAAAGTTAAAGTTATAATAATGTCACGAGTTAAGGTTAAGACTTAACACATTTTTTTAAAATTTTTGACTTTCATGCATCACAACATCATATAAATACTGTAATATCGCTTGATTTTATAATCTTGATACGATAATGACAGTTTAAATCCATTTAAATAAGAAAAGTAAAAAAAGATTTTAAATTTGTAAATATAACACTAACATAAATAAGATTATTTGAATTCTCATTAATCGTAAATTTAAAGAAACAAATTTTACTGCATTTATGAGCTTTACGATAATTAGGAGTATTTTATAACATGTTTAAAAAATTGATAAAATACATGTCTTAGTGTGCCATGTGTTATGTTATATAACTTTCTACCTACAAGTGATATATATATATCAATATATTCGTTATACTTTGTTTTTCATTTTAACATTTCAAATTGAATAGAGTTTACAGTTTGATTACTACTATTCGTTTACCAATTTTGCTAAGTTTTATATTATCATAAAAGGAGTATAAATCCAACGACGACGACATGAACTTCGGTTATGTAATATTAATCGACAAAAAAATCACTAAATTCGATCGAATATTCGCCGAAAACGAATAAGCATATAACTGGTATTATAGTGTATAATTGTTACAGTTATTAACAAACACAACGGTCACTGATAATGACCACTTATTATAAACGAAACATAAACGATACCACATAAAAACGAAAATATATAGAATAACATCGACACTCGACTGAAAACAGCGATAAACAGAACAGTTATATCTACACAACTCTATATTAAGTTCGATTATAACCTCAGTGTCAAAAAGTTCGGTCTAAGCAGACGAGAATCCGTTTCTCAACGTATGTGTGTAAATTGGATAAATGTTCGTTCGATACACTCAAATACTGCAAAATCATCAAACACTTACCCAACAAACACATAAATAAGAATGTATTTCGAGACTATCGGCGAGAGACTATCGATTACGAAACTAACAATTTGGAGCTCATATCGAAAAATTTGAATAGCGATCATAAAATGTTCGGTCAAAACATGTGGGATAAGTTTTTCGACCAAAGAAGAGATACTCTAAAAACATCAATTTTGTGGCTTTAATCTCAAAAATAAATAATACAGTTTGATCCCGATTATAGCACCTCTGATTCTAGCAAATTGCGATATAGCAACTATTTTTTTCAAACACCGATCGCTTCTCATAGTGCTTTATAGTTAAAGGTAAATGGTTATATCAACTCTGATTATAGCTAAACTTTTATAATGACCAACAAATTTTGATGCCCATTTAGCATATCTAATACCTCGATTATAGCAAGTTTTAAAGGAAATTTCTATTAAAAGTAGAGAATAAAAATAATAACATTTACGGCATATACAAATAGCGCAAAACAGCACTTATAATTATTACTCCTTTTTATTTTGTTTTATCAATTTAGTAAAAATGTTGTGTTTAATTTATTTTAATTAATTTTAATACGAAATCGTTTATCTTCGCTATTAAATTTTTAAAATACTTGGTTTTATTGCTGCAAAATAAATAACAATTTATTTCATTATTTGCATTAAAACATATTGATTTTGATACAAATAAATATTATTATATTAATATTTATTTGTATCAAAATAACCACCTTATTTGTATTTAACCACCTTATCGGCAAAAAGCATTAGTTTTAGTATTTTTTCAATTTTGTGTAAAATTAATAAAATTAAAACTATTCTATAACATAATTATTCACAATTTATTAATTTTTTAAAAATACTAAATATATTTCACATTCAATAAAAATTTCAATTAATGAATCAACTTAGCGCTAAATTCTCTACGGCTCAATTATACATTCTATAAAATCAGTTCTACTTAATTAGATAATAAGTTCTATGAATTTTTTAATCAGTTATTATTTTCGAAAACTGTAATAAAATTGTTAATAAGTTAATAACTATTAATAATATTTTTAAGAGCTTATTACTAATTAAAATTATATTTTATAAAATCTATAAAAATTAAATTTTTTTATTTTACTTATCTAATTAAATCAAATTTTATCAATTATTTTATCCGATGTTATTAATTTTGTCTATTCTTAATTTCAAACAATTCTGCTTTAATATCACCAATAATTTTATCTCTTTCATGCATAGATCTCTTCAAGTCTCTAAACTTTCCTTTAAGTGTCGTATATTTTGACTTGAAAATATTTATTTTTTTTATTTTAATTTTAATCTTATTTATATTTTTTTTGTTGCGAATCTCTTTGTTTTTAATTTTAGTTATCAATTTAACAATTTCATTTTTTCTTTTGTCATCGCTTTTTACTACTGAATTTGTTTCCATATTTGGAATAAATTGTGGTGAATTTTTTTGTGCTTCTAATTGAAGCATTTGATACGTTATATTTGTTGCATCTAATAATGGTTTAAGTAATGGCTCAACTGTTTCCTCAAAGTAATCAATTGCCATCGTTGATAGATCTCGTAATTCTTTAAGATAATCGTGAACGAATTTTGGAATAGTATTTAATTGAATATTTCGCAATAGTCGCATTATCTCATCGAATAATTTTCCAGTATAATATGAGCAAAGTTTAGCATTAACATATTTAGAAAAAGTAATTCTTAGCATTGCTAGTTCCGATTCGATACAAGATAGTACTTCATATTTTTTTGCTAATGGATGATTTATGCGCTCTGAAACTCGTCTAGGAAGATTAACCTTTAATCGTGCTAAACAAATCTTGTGATACTTTTCTATTTTTTTGAAACCATGATTCAATATACATTGACAACAAACGTTAAATTCGTGACATACACCTCTTAAACGAGAAATATCGTCATAGGAAATGTATGACAAAATAGATTCAATTATCTCTTTTGGTAAATCCAAAATATTTAGCATTTTCCATAACTATTTCAAAAAATAATATATAAAAAGATTTGTTATAAACTTCTTAAAAATTTTATATTTGAATAAATTTCAACAATATTTAAAAAAACACACAAATTTACTTTTAATGTGTACTTAATTTGAAGAGTATAAGTATTATCTTTCAAATAAAAAATCATAAAGATTTGCTTAATTTAAAATATTTTACTAATATACAAAATATAAGTAATCTTTTAGAAAGAGCATTCTGCGTAATTTTACATATAATTATGTTTGTTTAAAAATGGATATAAAGAACAGAAGTAAATTAAAATAAATATAATTTTAAATTAATCTTTGTCAGAAATTTATTTTTTCATTTATTTAAAATTATTTTTTAAAGAAATCTTTATAATATATATGTAAGATATTATAATAATATTATCAAATTCCTGAAATAAAAATATTAAGAATGTAATACACCTTGATTTAGAAAATTATCTAACAATACTTAAAATAGCTAATATGAATATAATTTTTTAAAATGAAGTAAAAATAATATTTATGAAATTTATAAAGGTTGTCTTTAATATATTAAAAATTAAAATTATTTAAAGCATTATATTAGAATTTATAAATTGATCATACAGGATTCTTAATTTCGAAACAATTTAAACTTTTGACAAAAATATTTGTTAATATTCAAATGGTAAAACTTATTTTTTTGTTACAAATTAGAAATTTCCTTTTGTTAATTTTTTATATCTTTTTGATTTTAAAAATTTTTTGTAAAACAATTTAAAAACTTAATTTTTTAATATTATTTACTTCTATCGAATGTCAAAATAAAATGATGTAAAAACTTCTTTAAAAAACAAAATTTACATGTGAACTAAATAAAATTAAAAACAAATATTCGGATATAAGTTTTCAAGAAAAATTTACATTAACTTAAATTAAATCTATAAAAAATTTTAAATAAAAAATAAGTAGGTTTTAAATCTGTATTAATCAAGTAAATTTTTGTTTCTAATTTAGAATAGAGGGAACGATTAAAATTCAAGTAATATAATACATTTTTATTTAAAGAATCTATTATATTTAAATTATAAAATAAAAAAAAACATTAAATTAACCTTACTTCTTTTAAATAACACTTTTAAATAACACTTAAAATTTTTTCCTTTTAGAACTTTATATTATTAGACTTCGATGCTCCTTTTGCTAAATTAAATTAAACATGTATTTGATTATAATAACGATAAATAAATATAGCTGCTAATTATAGCCATTTAAAATAACGATAATCTTATAAAAAATTTTAAGTATTTGATTTAATTTTATCTACCATTTTAGAAATATCTTGTAAATATCTATTATAAAATACAGTTTTTGATTGTAAATAAAGAATTATAAGAATAAAATTTTATTTTTTATTCAAATGATTTAGAAAAATATTGTTTTCTAACTTTTTAAAAATTATTATTTTTATTATTTTATTATAATAAAATTTTTCGAGCTTCAATTTTAGATTATTAGTTGAAAACATAAAATTAAATTAAAATCAAAGAAAAATAAACATTTTTGATAAAATATAATTAAAGCAAAATTAATTTTTAATCTGTAAAATTTTATTTTATGAATTATAATTTTGAAATAATACTTTTTTAAACAAGTTTTAATATTCATTCGTTCTCCAATATAAGTAAATATTATTTCATTTTTATAACTGTAATTGTGGCTATTTAAGAGAATAATTGAAACGAAGGCAAAATAGTTTAATTAAAATTTATCGAATTTTTTTTCGAAACAATTAATTTAAATTTATTTGCAAGTACGAGATTTTTAAAACAATTATTAACAAAAATCAACAATATAATTATATTTTAATTTAAGTTTTATTAGATTTTCCTGCAAATATATATGACAATTTTGATAATATAAATGAAATAAAAAGTGTTTGATATATTTAATTAATTTATTTGTAAACATAATTAAATTAAAAAACAAAAGAAAAACTTACGTCCTTATTTTGCTAAATATGGAAAGACAATCGAAATTCGTTGTTGGTAAATAAATTTTGAGATTAAACTCTAGTAAAAAGTGAAAGAAAATCAAATAAGTATGTTAAAACTGATTTCCATAATAATTTTAAATTAATAATGATTCAAATCACTTTAATCTAATTCATGGAATAAATTATATTCATGGAATTATAGAAATAAAAAACTTAGAATTTTATAAAATAAAAACTTGATTTATATTAGAATGTTTATTTTTACTCACGTTTTTATCTTTCAAATTACGATTAATCTTGAATTATATAAAAATAAAGATAAAATTATCTAAAATTCATATTTATTTTCCTATTGACATTTTATATAAATAAATAAAAAAATTTTATTTTACATCAAAATTACAAAACTTAAATAACCTCTACAATTGGCTGAAATGATTGAAAATTAGTGGCCTAGATAATAACTCAGGGAGCGATTATTGTGAAGTTCAAAATCTTTTATTTGACATGCAAATCATAATTGATATATAAATAATTTTAAATATAATTTATAAATTATTAAAACTATAAACTAAACCCATAACAGAAATTAAACACTAAGTAAATCAGACAAAGACCTCTTGATTTTATTATTGGCTAACTACTATTTAATTGCTAGAAGTTATACCAGAGTGTATGATTAATTCAAGAAATTCACTTAAATCAAGCTCGAGTAAATAAAGCTTAATTTAATCCATCAAAAAATACTTACTTTCATTCAAGACTATTACGCAATAATGTAATTTTATAAATAAAGTTTTTCAAAGTTTGTACAATAATACTTTTATTATTTGATAAATAACATTTTAAGTATATTTTTTCTAGTATTTGATAAATTATGAAAGATTATAAAATTTTTGGTTATTTTAAATCAAAAATTATAAAAAAATATTTAAAAAACTTGTAATTAGTTTCAAATGAATACATTGTTTATTTCCATAAATCACTTATAAAATTAAACCAACTCAAACACTCACCACCTTCACTACAAATTAAATATTCCGGATGTTATTAACTCATCGAAAGTGGCGCCGATTGTTATAATAACTCAGATCTAATTTCAAGTACTGTATTCTTTCCACATTTATAAGCACCTTCATAGATATACTGTAAATCAATCAGTCACATATTTTCATTTACTACACTATATCCCAGCTAATTTAACTTGATTAGAAAATTACTTGATGTTATTTAAACTATATAACCAATAAATGTGCTTATAATTTCGAACCAAACACTTAAATTAAAGCCACAAAGATATTTTGTGATACATATTTAGCTTATTTAGATGGAATTTATATTCGCAATTGGCTTTGATATGTTTTATTTATTTTTGCTTTGTTTAAAAATTATTAAAATCATGTTCTTAAAAAGTATGCTAATGGAAAAAAAATTTTTTATAATTAATCATTTCTTACATCGTATTTGTAGGTTTGAACATCACATTTATTGCTTCATTTATATTGTTATATCTTGCGCATAATGAAATTTGTATTAATTTTTTTCGAAAACGTTCGTAATGGTAATCGAAAATGTTATATTAATTCAAGGCGTGTATTAAGCGATTGCGAATTCACTACAATTCAATCAAATTCGCCACTTCATTCGGTTTAAGTATCACAATTGGTTACATATTAAACAGAATTTTGTATGAATAATATCTTTCTGAATAATTATTTTTTTATATAAGTTAAAATTTATTTATTTTATTTTTTTTGTTTTTAAGATTAAATATAAATAAGCTTTAAGTAAGTTATTTGATTAAGAAAATGTTGACAACTAAAAAATATTATTTTTATTTTGGAATAAAAAAACTTACATTAAACTTTATTGGAAGTTTTATTTTGCATATAGTTGTTTGTAGATAATCGTATATTGCTGATAGATGTTTGTTGTTCCATAACATTTTGATTTTAATTATAAAAATTATAAGAAAATATTTCATTATATTTTAACTATTTATTCGTATATTAAGTTACTTTGAAAAGATATTGAATGAATTGTAGTGATCTAAAGCTCACTATATATTATTCTTCATAAATTTAAGCGCTTAATCATCTAAATTTAAAATACTTATGTTTAAATTTAACATCATATTTCACATATATTCACTTATTAAATTCACTTATTACTCAATTTATTAATCATTGTAACTCTATTAAAGGTGTTACCCAAACACGTTTGTTTTTTGTATAACAATCTAAACACAAGCTCTCTTTTAAAGTGCTTTAATTTATTGTTTTTAACATTTAATTTAAGTATTATATGAAAATTGTTATTAGTTATTGAAATAAGTGTCCTTTATTAGCATATATTAACGTTTATTAAGCGCTTAAGATATTTATTATCATATATCTAAGGAATCGGAGTTACTGTGTCAAGTATCGCAACAGAATAACAAAATATAATTTGCGTCTTGCTAACACTCTTTTCATTTATCAATCTTATACTGTAAGATAGAACAAAATTAAAAATAATTAAGTCATTATTTCATATAAATTCATTAATATGTTAAGATTGATTAATAATATTTAAAAAACAATTTATGTCGAAAAAATATAATTAATTTAAAGAATAAAAAGGAAACTTTGTTGTTTATTCGAATAATTATATATGGTATTAAATAGAAATAATTTTGATTTTTTTAAATTGTTACTTGGAAATAAAAGATAATTATTCTTATATAATATTATAGTGTATAATATAATTTTTTTCTTTAATTTTAAACT
>JAQGAW010004987.1:0-10215 GCA_034698025.1 Phthiracarus crinitus | reverse complement strand
AGTATGAAAAGATAATGAATTTGAACGTGAGATCAGTTGTATTATTGTCTCAGTTATCTGTTCCTCATTTGGAAAAAACTAAAGGAAATATAATTAATATTTCAAGCATTGCAGGACTCAAACCGGTATTAAAAATAATCACAAATAAAAAAATTATAAAAAATGATTTCTTTGTTTATCACACAGAATAAACTTGTGTCCGTATATTGTATGTCAAAATCGGCATTAGATATGTTCACTAAATGTTTAGCCATTGAATTGGGACCGAAAGGAATTCGTGTCAATAGTGTTAAGTATGTATGATTTATCAAAAATGTTTGAAAACTCTACATTAGAGTTACTGAAACTTTTATATATAATTGATTGATTCATAATTAAAGTGTTTAGTTTGTCTCTGGTGAGAGGAGAGCAGCAGTTCTCCAGAAACGTAACAAAAAAGTTTGATTTTACAAACTAAACACTTTAATTCATGATTTACTTTAAAATAAAATAAGGCACAATTATCATAGCTGTTACTTAATAGCTAAAGCGTCAAAATTCTGTAAACTCTTTCAACTTTCTATAAAAGACATTTTTTACTTTATCTTATAAAACTCGTTTTCTCCAGTCCTGGTCCAGTTGTTACGCAATTTGCAATCGCTATGGGAATGAAACCGGAAGAAATCAGTATATTTTCAGAAGCGTACGCTAAAGCATCGCTTGTAGGTTTTGTAGGCCAACCACAAGATATAGCGAATACAGTGGCGTTTTTAGCATCAAATGACGCACAGTTTATTACCGGAACAATTATTGTCGAAGATGGTGGGGTCATGTTAAGTGGTGTTTAGCCACAAATTAAATAATAAGCTTAATTTTTACTTATATTTTTATTTCTAAGTTTAGCTGATAACGCTTTTATATAGTTTAGTCAATTTTAAAGAGAAATTGTTTGCTTTTGTAGTAAACTGTATTACTATAAATTATGAATGTGCTGTAGTTTTTAAACTTTAATAAAAAAAAATATTAGTAAATTTGTCAAAAACAATAAGTAATATTTAATTCTAGAATTAATTTTAGTTTTTATTTTATTAAAAATTGATTATTTCATATTATTTTACTTTCACCATATTTTAAAATATTGAAGGTATTTTTTAAAATTTTACACTAATAATTTAATAATCTAATTATTCTATTTTATTTTTACATAATTATGCATTAACCGGATCACTGAAAGCATCAAATAATAATAATAATATTACTTTAATAAATTGTTTTTATTTTAATACATAGGTTATCTTTCATAATAATGCATAAATTTCTCAAAAAATTTAGCAAAATTATGAAATGTAATGGTGCTATAGATTTGATTTATTATTGTTTATTAATTGTTTAAACCAAGGTTTGTTTGGATTTTATTGACCCTTTTTAAGGAATAAACTATAAAACAATTTTCAAACCAATATCGATTTTTTAAAAAATTTTTTAAATAATTATTGCATTGATAATAACAAAACATTTAAAAAATAATATTTTAGATTTTGGAAATATATATTATTAACTGATCAAATCGATTAAAAATTAATAAATCATTGATCAAATTAAATTGTTAACAACATATATATGTTACAATTCTTAAGCTAATCGGAGTTTCGGTTGAAGAATGACAAAATGTTTCATAAAAAGATAATAAATAATTTCTTAATGTTATTTTTGTTTAATATACGTGATTTCAATGACTATACAAAAAATTAGCTATACTAATGAGTAGCTATTGGTCCAAAATTATGTGGAAGGCAATTTATAACGGAACGACATGTAGTTAATACATGTTTGACAATCATTTTCTTAACACATAGATCAAAATATAAAACGTGCAAATAAAGCGGAAAGCTTTTTTCCCCATGTTTTACCCGTATAAGTGTTATTGGTTTTTGTAAAAAGTGTGTTTGCGGTGGGCCTATTGTAAAGTGATTCACAGTGTCGGATTAAATTTGGATCCAGTAAGTTTTGGTGGTGGTCCAAAGTGTTTTCCAGTAAAATCCAGTGATTATCAATAGTGTCCATAGATGAATTATTATCTATGATAAGGTGGGCCAACATTGGTGGCCTTTGAACCCCAAAGGTATTAATTGTGCTAATAGTATGTTGGTTACCGGCCACACATACTATAGACCAAAATAAGTGAACTTTGGATCCCCGAAAATATTTACAGCAAATCACTATTAGGTTTTCTATCTTAACAAATGACTTTTCTGTAACCTGACTTGCGCTTAAAAGTTAACAAATAAGTTTTCTATCCTAACAATTAACTTAACCAAAGCAGGTTTTTTATACACTGGGAAGAGAACTTTAAGACATAGCTATCAGACTGTACATCCAAAATGTTTGTTCCACTGCAATATTCAAATAAACATTGTTAACAATTAGACCTTAAAGTTTGCTCCCCAGTGTATCAAAACCTGCTTTGTTTAAGTTAAATGTTAGGATAGAAGCAGGTGATGGAAATGGCGATAAAATCACATAAAATTCACTTTTTGAATTTTTGTGATTCATTGCCAGTCTATTGGTTACCATTAAATTCAATTTTCCCAAAAATAGAAAAATTGTCGTTTAAATCTGATGATTTTTGCGAAACCCATAAAAATTATTAAGCATTTTTCATAAACAAAAATTTTATTTTATAAAATTTTCAAATTTCTTTTCTAAATAATAGGTATTCATTGATTTATTGGCAATAACTATTTAAAATAAATGCTATTTTTAATGCTATTTTGGTCAATTTTTAAAGCTATTTATAGCGCTAATTCGATATGTAATAAATGCTATTATTTTGAGGCTCGACTACAGTAAATAAGAAATTACCTGATTTGTTCAATCTTCAGTTTTATGCAGTTATCATATTTTAACAATCTTTTTATAAAAGTTATTGTAATTTATGAATTTTAAAATTAATAATAATGTGCTATAAAGACGACTTTTTATAAACAAATAACTAAAATAGTTGTTTTATTTATAATTAAAAATAATTTTTTAAATAATAAATAGTAATAATTAATATCAAAATTATTTTTACATTTCAAGTATTCGTAATGGAAAATAAGTGATAAATTGGGTTAAGTAATATTGTATTCCAAAAGTTCTAATTTATAAGAGCTCCGCCATCAACAATCAAAATAGTTCCCGTAATAAACTGTGCGTCATTGGACGCTAGAAATGCGACTGTATTTGCGATATCCTGTGGTTGACCAAGCAATCCTAAACATGTCATTTTAGCGAACACATCAAACATCCTATCACTGGTTTCCGCATCCAATCCCATAGCTATTGCGAAATTTGATTTCACAGGACCAGGACTAGAAAAATTATATTTTAATTAACTTAAAATAATTAATTAATGAGAGATTGTTATTAACAAATGATTACAAATATTGGCAGCTATTTTTCTGATAATTTGTACCAAATTACCTGACATTATTAACCACTAGAGTATAATCAAATAATCGACGATTTGGTTAAACAAGACGTAACTATGGGGTATAAATCTAAGATTATGATCCTTTGGGGTAAAATCTATGTCTTAATATTGGTTAGATGCTTAGATTATATTCCATTCGGCTAAAATCTCATACTATTGAAATTATGTTCTTACCTCAGGGAGTGATAAGCAAAACGTTTACTTGTTATTGAAACTTAGTTTTTACCACATGGGTTATTATGGGGAATAATATAGATCTTTTGCCCAACTAATATTGTAATTAATTTTATTTTTTTCTGAAATAATCAAGAAAAATAACAAAAATGCTCAATAAGTGTTACAGTTTTACGTTTGTATATAAACAAAGGGTAAAATTTTCTTTTGAAAAAGTTGATTGAAATTCTGTGAAAAATCTTTGGTAAATTTTAAAAATTTCTTTGAGAATAATTGTACATTACTTTGATAATTCATTTAGTAATCTAAAATTTTTCAAAATTTTTAAACATTTCATTGAAAGAAAAAAATAAATTATACTAATAATATGATTTATTTACTAAAAGTATACATAAAAGTATTCATAAAAAATACTTTAAATTGTTAACTATATATAACAAGTTAACAAATAAAAAATTTTATTTAAAATTTTCTTTGAGAATCATCGAAATTCATTAAACTGATTCGTACGCAAAACTGATTCTTTAAGAATTATAAAATTTATTGACTTTATTTGATCAAAGAATATTTTACCCCATTGTATAAAGAGATAACATCAGTGATAATTGTGACTGATATAACATAAAATTAAATCATTCATACTTGACACTATTGACACGAATTCCTTTCGGTCCCAATTCAATGGCCAAACATTTTGTGAACATATCTTCTGCCGCTTTTGCCATACAACCGATGGCTAATTGTGGATACTATTTCAAAATCAAAGATAAGTTTCAATATTTTTTGAAATCTTTTATCATTCATTTATAATAAATCATTTGTTTAATGATTATTTAATGATATTTAATGGCAGTGATAACTTATGAGAACGATGTTCATACATTTTTTCGCGTATTTTAATACTGCTTTTCTCTAAGAATACGGGATAAATGTATATACATTGCTCTCATATTGAAGATATTTGTTTATATGAAGTTTTCAATTTTAGTTTTTAATCGTAAATATAATTTCTTTATAAAATGCTTCAATGCTCTCAAAAAATCACAGTAACAATTAAGACTTGATTAATGACTAACAGTAAGTCAGTCGTAACTGTTGTCTTAATTTGAAACTTATTCGCAAACAATAAGTTAATACTAGTGATGATAAGGCTTAAGTTCTTAAGGGCTGAAACCTGAGCCTAAACCTCCAATACAACTCGTGAACCTGGAGCCTGGAATTAAGGTAGAACCTGAGCCTGAACATGAGCCTCTTACCCGAAACTCCTGAGTCTGAGCCTGAGTCTCTATAATTTTTTAGAAATTTTTTTTGGCGAAAAAATCATTAAAAGAGTATCACATAACTAAAAAGTGCTTTATGGGTTAACATTAGTTGATTTATACAACTTTTTTTTAAAAAAAATCTTGCTTTCAAATAAAATTAAAGTTGTATTAAATGAATAAAAAGAAACTGTTCATAAAGTTATTATAAAAGTAATGAAATTATATTTAATAAGATAAATAAATTGTTCAATGCCTACCACAGCTTAGATATAAAGGCTCTAAGGCTCTTATAAACAGAACCCGAGCCTCAAGTTCTCGCTCCAAAATCTTAGAGCCTTGAACTCGAGCCTCTTTCAAAATTCATTACCTGAGCCCGAGTCCGCGATTAAGGCTCGGGTTAAGGTCCAGGCTCCAGAGGCTCTAACCCATTTTCACTAGTTAATACTGCCATCAAAAATTTCTCAAATTAGAATATGATTATTTTTTGTTGACTTTCAAAATAATTATACCGGTTTTTGAGCTCCAATGCCTGATATATTAATTATATTTCCTTTAGTTTTTTCCAAGTGTGGAACAGATAAATGAGACAATAATACAACTGATCTCAAATTCAATCTCATTTTCTTTTCATACTTTTCCATCAAATCATTGTCATAAAAAGAATACATTAGACCAGCGCCAGCATTATTCACCAAAACATCAATTTTGCCAAAAGTGCTTATAGTTGTGTCAATTAAACGTTTCACGTGTTCATCATTAGTAATGTCTGCCACCACTTCTAATGGCTTAAGTTTATTTATTTTTGAATTTGATTTTTATTACTTATAGGCTAATAAATATTAAACATACTTGTGTTTAAATTGTTATTTAATAACTTTAATAATTTTGGTGAAACTAATTCACAAAGTTTTGATACTCTATTAACGTCATCCACACGTTAGGTTGGGAAATGTTCGTGTTGGAATCGGAAATGTTAGAGTTTAAAAAAATATACTATTTTTAAATAATTATTTTATTTTATACTATATAAGATATTTTCATATAATATGATACATTATGAGTGATCCTCCTCTATCTTGTTTATTATATGGTATTGTTTTAACTTTTTATTATGCAATATTCCTTATTTTCATAGCTATTTATCAGATAATAATCTCATGTAAACGCAAATAATATTTATTTCAAATCATTTAAACCATTTATTAAAGAAGAGTTTATGCCAACCAGAAATGTAATTTTTAATGGTTTAGTGTTTAGAAAACTTACAGTATTCTAAAACTCAATTATATAGATTTTATACATTTTATAAATCTTTCCTTAATCTTATTTAAGATGTTTAATATAATATTTGATTAAATCTCAACGATTGTATTGTTTTTAAAATTTTCAAATTAATTTTTTAACATCAATTCATTAGAGATTCTTAATTTTGTATTGTTTTTAAAATTTTCAAATTAATTTTTTAACATCAATTCATTAGAGATTCTTAATTAGATCTTTCATAAAAAGATAATTTATATAATTTTTATTAACTTTAGATTATTAATTTGATAAATTGATGTGCCATAAAACATTTCATATATTAGTTTTAGTTATTAGTATTAGTAAATTTATTAATATGTTATTTAGTCTTTATCTACCGATTATATTGGTTGACCTTGTATTAAATGCTTCGAAAAAATGCATTTAATTTAATAATAATGATAGCGAAGTAAATGTTATCTACAATTGCATCAGAAACAGTAGAGCAGCTCATATATAACTTATAAATATGTGATTATACGGAATAGTGTCGACAAAGAATTTTAATTGATTCTTTTATTTTGTTACTAAAATTTAAGAGCGCTTTAGATTTATAAGATGTCAAACAGTAGAGATTTTAGTGGTAAAGTAGTGATAATAACTGGTTCAACGTCTGGTATGTTGTGGTCACAGGCAGACGTGTGGATGACGTTAATAGAGTATCAAAACTCTGTGAATCAGTTTCACCAAAATTATTAAAGGTATTAAATCATAATTGAAACCCAAGTAATGTTTAATATTTATTAGCATATAAGTAATAAAAATCAAATTCATAAATATATAAACTTTAGCCATTAGAAGTGGTGGCAGACATTACTAATGATGAACACGTGAAACGTTTAATTGACACAACTATAAGCACTTTTGGCAAAATTGACGTTTTGGTGAATAATGCTGGCGCTGGTCTAATGACTTCTATTTATGACAATGACTTAATGGAAAAGTATGAAAAGATAATGAATTTGAACGTGAAATCAGTGGTATATTTGTCTCAATTATCTGTTCCTCATTTGGAAAAAACTAAAGGAAATATTATTAATATTTCAAGCATTGCAGGATTGAGACCAGTATTAAAATTTAAACACGACCAAAAAAATCACAAAAATTAAGTTCTTTTTTTATCACACAGAATGAGAATCTCTCAGTTTATTGTATGTCAAAATCGGCATTAGATATGTTCACAAAATGTTTGGCCATAGAATTGGGACCGAAAGGGATTCGTGTCAATAGTGTTAAGTATGTATTGTTGTTCATAATATAGTATAAATTACATAGAATATAAATTAAATTTTTCCAGAAAATAAGTATTTTAATCTGACTTTTTAAAAGCAGATATATGGATTTGACATTGTTCGTCCGTCCGTCTTTCTGTATAGGCCTTTATATTTATTAAGGGATTTTACGATTCTCCTTATTTAGTAAGGGATTTTTCTGAATCTTTATTTTATTTATAGGATTTTTAAAAGCCTCTAATTTTTAATAAAATCTATGAAAATTAAAAAGAAATTAAATGGCATCTTTTGTTAACGTCTAATAATATCAAATAAGAACGAGATATAATAGCTTAAGCCTTTTAATATCTATTAATATAAAAAATAAAGAAATCTAGTGGCATCAACCCCTAATGTCTAATAACATCATATAATACTAAAATTGAATGGTATTTGACGTGAATGTCTAATAATATCAAATAATAACAAAATACTGTATATCTGCCATTAATGTCTATTAATATAATATAAAAACTTAATCGAGTGGCATCTGCCACTTTGTAAATTAATAAAAAATAATAACAAAGTGCAATAAGTAATAAAAAATTAACTAAAAACTAAACTGCAGTCAGATATTATGACGTATCAATCTTGTTTCTTTATATATTTCATAATATTTGTTTTATTTAGTCCTGGTCCTATCGTATCTGAATTCGGAATCGCTATGGGATTGAAACCTGAACAAATCCCAAAGTTTTACGAAGCGATCGCTAAAGCAACGCTTCTCGGTTTTGTAGGCCAACCCCAAGATATCGCGAATACAGTGGCGTTTTTAGCATCAAATGACGCACAGTTTATTACCGGAACCATTATTGTTGAAGATGGAGGTGTTATGTTAAGTGGTGTTAAGCCTCAATTTAAATAAAATAAATTACGCTTTTACTTTATATTTTCGTTCTAAAATTAGTTAACAGCTATTATTAGAGCTTCAAAATAATAGCATTTACATTATATAAAACTAGCGCTATAAATTGCTTTTGACTAAAATAGCATTAAAAATAGCATTTATATTTCAGCAGATATTCCTTATAATTCAAAGAATAACTCTCAAACAGAAAAGAAATTATTAAATTTTGTAATATAAATTTTTTGTTTATAATAAATTCCTCATATTTTTTTCAAAAGAAATTTTATAGGGTTCGCAAAAATCATCTAATTTAAACGAGAATTTTTTATTTTTTGTTTAAATTGAATAAATTCTAGCAAAATAGAATTTATATCGATATTCATTAAAAATAGGAAAAATAGCAATAATAAATGGAGTTAAAACGACTCCATTTTATGTGATTCGTGTGCATACAAAAATACAAAGTTATAACTTATGAAATAAAAAGCTAGCAAATGCTATCATTTTAAGGCTCTAGCTATTACGGAAACATCTTATTTAAATTTTTTATTTAGTTTGCCCACCAAAATTGATCAAATCTTGAGTTGTTGAAACAATAAAAGTTTTTTTAAAGGTACACAAACAGTCAGTCCCCTTCGAATGTATTCCAAACAAATTTAATAAATACTTAAGTGATGCTTATTTACTAAAAAAATATACATCACTATAAAAATTAAATGATTTTCAAATTTTGTCATTGCTATATATTAATAAGCGAATATGTTGTACCGAAATAATTAAATTAAATATTTCTTTCATATTTCATTGTCTCTTTTATTTCTTAGAATTATCACTACTAGGTGTAATATTAAAGCAATTTATTTAATAAACACTATATGCTAATTTTCCATATAATTATTACAACCAAAATTTTTCATTTAATTTAAAAAACTACTCTGAAAAGCAATTCCGTAAATTTATCGCGTAATCTCGAACAGTACTGATTTTAGAGTGAATGTAGTGATAAGTTTCTAAGTACTTCACTAATTGACGGCTTGATGTAAACTCAACGAAAGCTAAAACAAAACTAAATAAAAATTCTCAATACATTCACTGAAGTACTTTTATGACTAAAATTTTTATTATACTTTTGAATTAACTATACCGAGTAAATATTATAAAACTGAATGTTAATTCTGTTTCTTGTTTTTGTTAAACATAACATTTATTTATCATTTAATTATTGCACCATTTATATAATTATTGTGCAAAACAATAATACTCTCTAATACTTTTAATATTTTAAAGTTAGTGTTTGGCAAACATTGTAAAAATAGCTTTATTTATTATGGTATGAAAACTTTACAGAGAAAGAAAGAAACAGATAACTTAAAAATGATTTATAAAATATTAGGCGGTTTAACGCTTTAAACTTGTGTTTATTGCTGATTAAATATAAAAAATGTGACGGTTTTGGGCTTTAAAATTGATTTCGGTTTGGTTTGTATAGAAAAAATAATAAGCCCTAAAAGTTTTAGTTAAATTCCCTAAAAGATAAAAATGTACTTAAGATACTTTGCTGTTACCAACAATGTTATCAGAAACAGTTAAGTACATCATTATACAGTATAGCAAATAACTTTGTGATAATAAGGAATAAAGTCGAGAAAACATTCTTTGGTTAATAAAATTTAATAGCGATTTAGTTTTTCTGATAAATAAAAGTACAAATAATAATATTTTAAATTAAAAGATGTCCAACAGTAGAGATTTTAGTGGTAAAGTTGTGATAATAACGGGTTCAACGTCTGGTATCGGAGAAGGAATTGCTATATATTTATCAAAATTGGGCGCTAATGTTGTGGTCACAGGCAGACGTGTGGATGACGTTAATAGAGTATCAAAACTCTGTGAATCAGTTTCACC
>JAQGAW010004986.1:0-10217 GCA_034698025.1 Phthiracarus crinitus | reverse complement strand
CAGTTCCATTAATCGTTTTAGTTGTTCCGATAAATTTTGTTGTCGTTTCCGTAATATTTATTTCTTGATCGCATTTACACGAAGAAATAATAAGAAAATAAAGTAAACATAACAAGTATGAAATTAGTTTTGATTTAAGTTTTATCATTATTATATGAGAATAAACACCAAATGAACGAAATTGTTTAGAATTTGAAAGTATTTATTCAACAAATTTAATACTTTAGTACTTGTAATGATTAAACAATAGAATTTGTCTGTTTCTATGAAAGTTTGCGTTCACTTAAAGGGAAACGAGATAATGTGCACGCATTGCTAATACTTATAGCTGTTTATCAGTCATTACCGTAAGTTACTGTGATTAACGCGCACCTAAAATATGGCTTACAGTATTTGAAAATGACGACTTTTCATGTTATATTAGATTGATTCGATTAATAAACTAAATAATTAAAATTAGTTAACGCGCACCCCATGTATAGCGCGCACTCTTAATTTTTTTTAAATTCAACTTTTTTCCTTAGATAACGCGCGCGCCTATAATTTAGTGTAATTTACGGTATTAAATAATAAGAGCTATCAAAAAACTTTCATAGAAATTAATATTTACAAAAGAATAATTACATTTCATTATTTACATTGATTTGTTAAGTAATAGAAATGATATTAATCAGTTTTATAGTATCTTATGGACAAAAAATAAATATTATGAGGACAATAAAAGAATAATATTATATATGTTTTGCAAACAAAAAACAAAAAAAGTATTTAATTAACAGAAAAAACATTAAAGTTTATTTAAATGTCCAACAAATAGAATCATTCCATTTCTATTATCTCTGATAAAGAATATAAACGGATGATCTGCTTTGAAATCTGGGATTTCTTGTGGTACGTGAACACCTGTTGGAGCCATTATTATAGCTGTGGCAGCAGAGGCTTCACTGCCCTCTTCGGTGATGTCTACAACTGCTTTGTGTATGACATCAGACACGTATAGATCGTGTTTGCCATCGATTGCTGATAGATCTGCGTTCGAAGTGAATACCAGTTTCATTCCTAACGATGATAACTGTTTCGGAAGTGAATACGAACTTTCGATTTTGAATTTAGGAATAGTTGCGTGAACTTCCGTTTCTCTCAAGTTTTCAATTGAGCTCTCAATCACTTCAAAGTTTGTTAATGTCTGAAACAATTGTTTGAAACTTTCTTTTTGTTTTGGCAGTAATATATATATAAACTGATATCATCGCCAGTGTATGGCAGTTCTAACAGTTGACTATCAAGTGATGTAATTTCCGTATAATTAAATTTACCATTTCTTTTCATCATTTGTGAATTGATTGAGTCAACGATTATAGAACACTTGATTGACTGTTTAAAAACTTTGTTTGCCAAATACCTTTGAAATAAATGGCGTTTAATATGACGAGTGTTGTGATTGGGTCTAAAGGTTGACACAATAATTTGTCGATCATATCATGCGTTTGATGTTTAACCCATTCATTGATATCATTAGTGACAGAAACAGCATTTTTAATGGCATCAAATTTCACAATAATCAGTTCCAGTTCCGCCTTCTTCTTGACTGCGCTGTCAAATACAATTAAGAATAAGCTGTTCACAGATCTTCGGCAGCAAAACCTTCCTCACGATTCTCTTACGCACAAAACTGAGCACATCTTCGTTTTCCATACTATTCCAGATGCGATCGCAGCCAAAACCATAAACTCGTCGCGTTTGGACGTCAGTTGATATGTACGCACTTCTGGAAACGAGATCACCATTTGCTCGTTTAGTGATAGTCGAGAATTACGTTTGAAGTCGTGATCACCGAAAGCGCGCCACACATTCAGCGAACCATTAATCCTTACGTTAGTGATTGGCGTCATTTCCGCCATATGTTCCGGTTTATGATCGTTGGTTCGTGTGATCGCTTTACCTCTTTTGGATAACACGCATCTCGTCTCGAATGACCACAATTAGCCACATATACAGTGGAATGCGATACCACTATTAAATTGACATCCATTGTGACTCACAAACAATACAATCACTTCAATCATTACACCAAATAATCGTTTAAATTGTTTCAAATAAATCAACGCGTTTTAGTTTTATAACTATTTTTTACGTTTGAATACAATATTAGTACGTAATGGCTGTTTAATGCGTTTTATACTAACGTATAAAATTTTGCGCTATTATTTCAAAAGTATTTCAAATTATCATATGATATACAAAAATTACGTTTTAATTGAAACGACAAAAAGCTAAGCACACAAACACACGCATACGTCAACCACTATTTCAATGCTGTAGAGAAGGGCAACGAATACCTGGGGATAGCAGTCGATGCTAATATAATTTTTCACACCATAGACACGACACTACACGACACCGCAGCTGCTATTTATACAGTACTCGCAACAGCTAACAGCTAATGAGCACTTCTCTGCATACACACGCATACACATGAATGCTTGCATACAGACAAACACCACTTCACTCGCACAGCCTTATGTAGTAATTATTGGTGAGTGTGTGCGATGTGTGTGCGTGTGTTTGAACAGCGCTAACGAGTTATAGCTATTGCGCACATCCATGTAATCACATACACATCGAGACCACAACAATCCTATCGTATCTCTCATTTCTCCTTATCTCTCATTTTTATTTAATTAAAAGTACAACCAAAATATCATTTCCAATTAAAATCCATACGTTAATAGTGTGCGCATAGCAGTGGTTATAGTTTTGTGCAATCAATCCATTGGTCGCAGACATGTCGGCAAAGGTGTCAATAGTGGCAACAATAGTGACGCCACCGCAACAACAACCACAACCACAACCACCATCAACAACAACAATAACAACACTGCCAACAACAACAACGACAGCAATAAGTACTTCGTTAGTGATGTCACGCGCGGGTGAGAGTCACTCGTTTCGTAAGCTAAAAACGCCGTCACGCTGTCGTGACTGCGACTCTTACGTGTACTTTCAGGGCATTGAGTGTCAGGACTGCGGTCTCGCCAGTCATAAAAAGTGTTTGTCAACGTTGACGATACAGTGCGGTCGCGTGAAACTGCCGCGAAAGATGACGACGTTTGGTGTGGCGCTCACCCAACAGTCCAACAGCGCCGGCGATGTGCCTCTCATTGTGACAAAGTGTGCGCAGGAGATCGAGCGCAGGGGAGCTAACATTAAAGGCATTTACAGAGTGTCGGGAGTGAAGTCGCGCGTCGAGAAGATATGCCAGAGTTTCGAGTCTGGCCATGAACTGGTCGACCTCTCCTCCACTCCGCCCAATGTTATCGCTAACGTTCTCAAGCTTTACTTACGGCAGGTATTGATTCGGATAATTGTTTGATTGTTTTCATAATTATTTTATTTAAATTGTTTTATTTGTTTATTTTTGTTCGCTTTTGTTTCGATTATCAAAAACACAAAACACAAACTGTTTATGTGATTATTTCTCGCCACACGCTAACGATCTTGAGTTAATTTTTAGTTGTTTTTTTGTTTAATTAGGTTTATTTTAATTTACGCAAATTATATGATAAATATCAGTGGGTTTTGTTTTCTTGTTTCATTAGAGGTGAGATAGAAAAAGAAAATAGTCTATGCGTTAAGCGGTACGCAACGACACACACACATACAAGTGTTGGATAATAATTATCCACGTAATAATTATTCGGTTAGTTATTTATATACGACACTCACACACACATACGCATTGTACAGTATAACTGATATTGTATTTTATTGTCATTCATCTCTTTCACGAAATAACTTGAGAGCGAGAGTTCATTGCTCCTAATTTTTTCCCACCAGCATTCAAAAAAATAAAACATTCCCCGACAGACGAAAAAAAAATTGAGCTCATTTGTCAATTAAACCCATTTAATTGGGATGATTTATTTATTATTAATCGCCGTAATCGCTAAATAAAATGCAGTTATACTCTATCTATTAAAAAAAACTATGTTAAAGAGAAAGGTTACTATTAATTAACATAAAACAGAGATATAACATAAACACATATATTAACTGAAACACGCAATTACGCGATTCAAACAACAACAGCAACGCAACCAAATAGTTTTAAGAGATTCTCTTGAAGCCAAAGAACTACTAACATAATATATGACTTGATTTTTTCTTTCCGTTTTTTTATCGCTAATTACTTATTTATGCACTTTTTCTATGGTTTTGCCTATTTATAGCTTCCCGAACCATTAGTGCCTTTTCGACTTTACCCGAAATTCATTCACGTCGCCAAATCATTTCCATCGGAAACGCATCGGAGAAACGACACGTCGGACGACGAGGAGACAGAGATAATCTATGAGCTCAAGCGTACTGTTGGCCGTATGCCGAAAGTGCATTACAACACACTGGCGTTTCTGATGCACCACTTGAAGCGCGTTTCGGAGAACAGCCACGAAAATAACATGCCTTCGAGTAATCTGGGAATCGTTTTTGGGCCAACGCTCCTGAGAACTAGGTTTTTAATGATAATTATTATGTAAACCGTTAGTTAATAATTATATTTATGGCAACGAGCGATATATTAATTATTCGTATTTATTCGTTATTTCATATTACTATCGCGTAGTAATGGGTGTTTTTCTCGATTTAGCGCCTTATTTGTTGCGAATTGATGTTTGTTTAATGTTTGCTTTTAAAGCGATTTTGTTCATTAGAAAGGGTTAGGATTTCACAGAAATGTTTGTGATTTGTTATGTTGTTTACGAAATTATTAAAAATGGGTTATAATTGCGTTGAATAATTATTTATTGCGCGAAACGGTTGCAACAATACAAAATTTAATAATTGTTATGTTAAATATGTTAGATATGTTAAACATTTCTGCTTAGAAAAGAATATTACTATTAACAAAACAATTTAATGAGCGAAAAATATTAACTTTCATTTATATTAACGTTAGAAAAATATAAGTTTATTAAACTGTGTGACTGCTATTACTGTCAAAATAATGAATAGGATTAATGTTGAAAATTAAACACTTGTTTTATGCTATATACCAATAATAGCAGTTTCATTAAATTGTTAGTCAAAAATATGGGCAATTGTCAGCATAACTCGTATTTCGTCGATAAGTGACAAAAATATTGATAGCATATGGCAATAATTTTTCATATATAATTTATTATTTCCGAAAACATATCATTTTCTCAGGAAATAATGCTGTTATTGTATATTTTTTTGTTTCTCTAATAATAACTTCCTAGTTCTCAGTTAGTTTTAATAATTTTTTCTATTATTCATTCGAATCGATTGCGAATAAAAACCAAAAATGAAATAAATAAATAATCATTTCTTAGAATGCGCTTATAAGCCATTATCTAAATTGAACTTTCATTAAAATATTTTTTCCCCAAAAGAAAGTTTTTTATTTTTAATGAAAATTTAAGAAATACTTTTTATCGGCAAAAAATAGTCAAAAGAAGAAAACAAATAATGATGGTATGAGCAAATTACGTTAAATTTGTTTGTTTTTTGCTGTTTAGTGAAGGAGACGACTCGTTGTCATCGCTGGTGGACACAGTTCATCAAAGCCGTGTGATAGAGCTACTGATAACATACGCGGCAGAGGTCTTCGAATCGGCTGACGGCCAGCTAGTGATAGAAAACTCCGCCATTCAACCAAAACTGTTCAAATCGGCCACTTGTGTGACAATATCCGGTCAAAAAGTGGTTACGGGTACGTCGAGAAAAGAGACGCTCGTCGAGGCGAGACGCAAATTCTTCACATCGGTGTGCACTCCGCCGCAGTACAGGCCCTCCAGTCTGTCGACCACTCTGTCCCCATCGCCGGTATCGCCACTTTCGCAATCAATCCAGTCGTTGCCGACTACGCATCCGAAACTATGGTCAACCATATCGACGCCATCCGTCAACGAATTATCGCGATCCGCCACATGCAACCTGGCGTTCGCTTCGCAGCGCAATAATAGCGACACACGACAATTGAAGTATATCTGACAGATCCACGTTATTCTTATACGTACCACTTTTAATATTATGCATCGTTCGTATAAGAATCTATATATTTATATTTATATACGACACCCGAAACAGGCAAACACACACACATAATCCGCATTAATGCCAGAGATTTTTTCCATTAAGTTTTTAAGAGATATATCGAAATGTTAAATATATATATGTATATGAAATAAACAAATTATTTTAAAAAATAAAAGATTTTACTGACCGGTGTATTATGGCGTATGGCATGCGAGTGGCACTTACAAGCACCCAAATATTGATACCTTATTTGACTTATCACTAATCCTTATGATTATTACTATTATGCAATAATTATTATTATTTTTCACATAATGCGCACATATTTTATGTTTGTTATGAATTATTATTATTAATTATATTATTAAATGTTGAACACATGCCACATATTTTATTATTATTACTTATTATCAAAAGGGATTTTAAATGTTTATTATTTTTCTGTTGAAATGAATTTTATGGATGGATTTAAATGAGACAAAAATAAACTGTTTTATATTATTATTATTATTTTTATTTTATTTATGTTTTGTTAGTTTACGATTTAATTAATAATTAAGAAAAAAGTTTATTATCAATCGTACAAAATAAGTTTTATAAAAGAAATAATTTTTGCTTTGCGTCCGTGTGTTATACGCCGTAAAATATTGGTAAATATATTGTTATAATTCACGCATTAATAAATTATTTAAAAAATTGAACGAATTTATTTTATATATTCGTTTAAATTATTTACTCGTGAAATAAGAACAAAGAAAACATAATATTTTTACACAAACAAGAAAAAATAGTGATATCTAATGTTAATATGAAAACAAATGATTTAAACGAAATATTTTTAATGTTATAAACTAAAAGTTGATGATTACGCACGTTATTCTTGATTAAAAGCGGGTAACTTAATGCCAATCGAACCCATACGAGTGGGATCTTGCGATGGATAGTGAATAGCGGTCGGCAGAGAAGGTGCGCCGATAATTGGCGGTGGAAGTGCGGGAATAGTGATGGTAGTGGTGGCCGGTTGGGACAAACCGAAATAATCGGGTGTACCGATCGGTAAACCGGGCACAGGTGCCAACTGCACCGCTTTCTTCTCTCCATCGCCCAAAGCGGTGCGCTTTGCTTGCGATTTGCCCCATCGTATGGTCAGTTTTTGCTGGTGAATCACCAACTTTTGGTACGACTTTTCCACAGTCATTTCTGCCGCTTGTCTTGTGGTGTACTGAATAAACGCGCAATTCTGCCGCGGAATCGTAGTTATACTACGAATTTCGCCGAATTGGTAGAAGTAATCGCGCAGATCTTTCTCCTCAATCTTTTCTCCAATATTTCCCACGTATATCGTAGTGATGGACTTATCCTCGGGTGGTGTGGGTCTGGGGAACTCAGCCGCGCGTTTCAACAGCTTTTCTGCCACCGGATCGTTAACACCGAAGTATCGGTCCTTAATATTTTGATCGGACAGCGGGTCTTCGGGATCAGTTGGCTTCTCGTGCCGGTATGGACACTCGTCGCCGCGTTTACATTCGCCTTAAATACGCAAAAACAATTCGTTAATATAATATCCATACATTATGTTATAAAAAAGCATACCTTTAACCCAAAAACTGCAAATGTGTGGTCGATTTCGCTTATAATACGGCGAATTCCTGGCCAACTTCACCAACACATCGGACGGCGGCGCAGCTTTCAAAGCGCCGAACGGTTGTGTGGGATCAGAATTGGCCACCGCTTCGTCCAAATTCTGGGAAAAATACTCGCGATTGATGTCCGACTTCGGTATATCGAGCTTCGTCTGCAGCAACTGATCCCTGACTTGAACGGGAAGTCCGTACTGAAGGTCGAGCAGACATGTCTGGCATATATTCTTAGAACGCGCGCACGTCTGACATATCTCCGTCTTCTTGTACCTCATCTTAGATCCGGGACACCATCTGAACGTAGTGAACGGTCGATTGCATACTTTGCATTGAGCGCCAAACTTCTCGCTCATTATCCGCATGTATGGGTTGTCGCCTGTAATTCAAATGTGTATTAACGTTAGTCTAACGCGATATTGACATAAACACATAAACATATGAACAGATGATCACATACCGAGACATGTCTGGCACAGTATCGGAAACTTTCCGTCTTCCCATACCTGGCGGTTGTAATGCGACGTACCTTTCGATTGTGCCATTGATTTGATTGATTTAGTTAATGTCTATCACCAAAAGCTAGTAACCTTTTCGTAATTACAACACAATATTTCACTGACGATTGCTAACGTTAGTGTATGTTTGTGACGACAGCTCCTGACACCTGACGGATGGATTCAATCAAACAATAAATGTTTCCATAAATTACGTGTAAGATCACGCTTAAACGTGAACGTTGCTCAATAGACTCCCAAACGGGCCCCCGATTTGTCGGGCCCCCACGGGCCCCGGACGATTTCCGCGGGCCGGGCCGGGCTCGGGCCTAAAACTAAGAAATGTCGGGCCGGGCCGGGCCTTAATTTAAATATTTCAAGCCCGAACCACACCTTTATTTAAAGTTTTTTCCAACAACTTTTTCTTCTAAACAAAGTTTATGATAAGCTAATATTTTAATATCATTAAAATAACGATGGTAAAGCATATAAAGTATAATATTTATCATTTATTTATGAAAAGATTTTAAATACAGAGCTAAAAACAATTATATTTAATATAAAGCCAGTTATTTGTGTCGGGCCGAATCGGGCCGGGCTTTGCGTTTTTTAAAAAAAATCGGGCTCTGGCCGGGCCGGGCCTCAACACGTCGGGCCGATGTCGGGCTCGGGCCTTAAAATTTTAGCGATTTGGGAGTCTAGTATAAAGCATTTAAAATATAAAACATTTGGCACATCTTATCATTCTACTGATAAAAATATATAACTTGTTTTCGACTTCCATAGCGTTACGAATATCTACTATAGACCTGGAAAAATTATTGGGACGGGACGGGACAGGACAGGATCGGGATTGACCAAATTTTTACGAGATTTTTCGGGACGGGTTTGTTCCATAAAAATATCGGACGGGACAGGATTAGAGATTTAGCTCACAAAATCCCAAAAATCAAAATTGATCGAATTATTGTATCTATAATTTACCGCAAATATGATCATTTTTCAAGATTTTGCAAATTTTCAACTTTTAAGCATCTTATACACATTAAATGTATATAATTGAAAGCTCTCAGTTTATTTGGCCAAAAATTTGATAAAATTAATTTGTTAACTAAAATTAAAACATTGCTAATTAATGAAAACAAAATATTTTCGGGACAGGACGGGACGGGACTAAAATTTATCTTAAACAGGACAGGACTAAACATTTCAATTAACAGGACAGTACGGGACTTTCATTTTAAACTTTTTCCACGTCAAATCTACTACTCTTTTTAAAAAGTATTTTATAGTTCAAAATTTTTGAAGTCTGATTTATAGCCAATAAATATTTGCATTTACTGCTAACACCGTATTTATAGTGATAATCATATCTAATTAATCAATATATTTAACGAATTCGTTTGAATCGATGAATGATTCCTCCGATTGTGGGGACAATAAAATGCTTAAAATTCTTTTGTTGAAGAAAATTGCGTTTTTTTCATTGAGAGCGATACTATTGAATCACTAAACACACTGTACTGTACAGTTAATGTATAACCAAACGCAACACAACGTAAATCTTTCGTCCGAACAGTAAATAATCATTTAGACATTACTTCTTACTGAAATTTCTGTAATGACAACAGTTCCACATTCCGGAGCTCTGGTGAGCAAAATGAAAAAGGCGTTCATAGGACTTCCAGCGCCATTGGGATACATTGCGGGTGCAGGTCGTGGTGCGATCGGGTTTACCACTCGAAGCGATATCGGACCTGCAAGTGATGTGCGCGATGACAGACATGCGCCACCAAAACCTAAACCAGTTGTGAAGAAACCAGGAGATAATAAAACAGGTGGCAAACGAGACGAAGACGATGTGAACGATGAAGAGCTTAATGATTCTAATTATGATGAGTTCAACGGTTACGGCGGAAGTTTGTTCAGTAAAGATTCTTACGATAAATATGACGAAGAGGCTGATCAGATATACGAGTCTATCGATAAAAGAATGGATGAAAAGCGAAAGGAGTACAGAGAGAAC
>JAQGAW010004985.1:0-10217 GCA_034698025.1 Phthiracarus crinitus | reverse complement strand
CTCGGACCCGGACCTCAAAAGACTCGAGTCCCGAGTCCGGGTCCGAGTCCCGGGTTAACTTTTGGACATCTATAGTCTCCCCACTAAGTCTATCTTAATGTCTACCGATTTATGATTCCTATAGCAAGCTTTTAGTATTTAAAATAATTAATAATTTTGAAAATATTTTCTAAGATAACTTACATTTCATGCGCTAATTTCATACTTTGTATTGAATTCAATGACTAGTAAAAGGGATTTGTTGCTAAATATAGGGAAAACGGGAAGTTTTTGAATATTTTTTCATATCCGGGATTATTTCTTTAAATTAATAAAACAGGGAAAAATTGGGAAAATAATACAACTTTTAATTAATTAGTAGAGCCTCAAAATAATAGCATTTATAGTATATAAAATTAGCGCTATAATTAATGATAGCTTTAAAAATTGACTAAAATAGTATTAAAAATTGCATTTATTTTTATAAGACATTTCCTAAAAATCAAAGAATAACTAAGAAAAAAATTAGAAAATTTTGTAAAAAATTAGAAAATTTGCAAAATAAATTTTATGGTGTTCACAAAAATTATCCGATTTAAACGACAATATTTAAATTTTTTTAGAAATTGCATATAAATTAGCTAAATAGCATTTATAGTGATAATTATTAAAAATAGTAATAATAAATGGAGGTAATAACTCCTTTTTATGTGATTCGTGTACATACAAAAAATTCAGAGATATGACTTATGAAATAAAAAAGTAAATGCTATCATTTTGAGGCTCTATTAATTAGTTAAATTTAATAGAAGTTAACATTTTAATCTCCCGGTTTATATGATCAAAGAAAATTTACCATTTCGATACTAATACCTTATAATATTGAAAAATTAATTTGTTTTGCTTTGAAAGTTGTTATATTTTATATTTTGTCCGACAAAATAACGATAGGTATGGGGAGGTAAGTCATAAGCAATATATAATTTACAGTATATGTGCTTAACATTTAACAGTGATTTAGTATTACTGCAGTCGTTAAATGATTTTGTATTTTAGTGAATCCATAAAAACTATTTTCCTGTATTATAATTATTATATTATTGAAAACTTAAATGCAATCTTACGAATACAAAATTTTCACAAATTAAATTTTTATTCGAATTCACTAATATTTAGAAGTAATTCATATTTTCATTAAATAATAATGAATAAATTTGAATTTAGATTTATTGAAATATAATTTGTGAATTAATTTTGGTTAATATACTGTATATAATGTATTTATACGTATTTATGCGTTTAAACATGTATTTGATTAATAATATTCATAATTTACAAACACTAAATAGAGCTCAACCACATTGAAACGATTAAAAACCAATTTTTAGGTTTTTATTTAATTTTAGTTTAAAATGTTAATTTTAAAACTAAATGCAATGAACTGTAGTATATTTGGCAAACAATAATTATTTTTGAAATTAAAAAAGGAAACACAGCACTACACGATTGTGCAGAATCTGGAAGTTTAGAAATAATGAAATTATTGCTGACAAATGGTGCGGTTATGGACATTGATTATTACGGAATGACTCCATTAAAAGCTGCTGCACTGTCTGGACATTCATTTATAGTGGAAGCTATTATTTCTCTACAACTTTGTAGTAAATTAGAATGTATCGATGCCTTAGAACTACTTGGAGCTACTTATGTCGATAAAAAACATGATATGTTAAGTGCTTTAAATTTTTGGCGAAGAGCTTTAAAAGAGCGGCACGATTGTGATAATAACGTATCTGCAGCCAAGACCATTGATTTGCCTAATATTGCGTATGACAATGCAACTGAGTTTAATAGTTTAGTCGAGTTAGAAGAACTTATCTGTGATCCCGACAATATGCGAATGCAAGCTCTATTAATTCGCGAACGCATATTGGGTCCGTCACATCCTGACACTTCATATTATATTAGGTATGCTTAACAAACAACTTAATATTTTCGTATATGTATCGCACTTTCTGTTCAATATTTCTTTAATTTTAAATTTATTTACGAACAGATATCGCGGCGCAGTTTACGCAGATTCAGGAAATTTCGACCGTTGTATTCGATTATGGATGTATGCTTTAGATATGCAACAGAAAATATTAGAACCGTTAAGTACAATGACTCAGAGCAGCCTTTTGTCATTTGTAGAACTGTTTTCATTAATGATGTCAAAATCGATAGCAACCGTTCGTTTTTCCGATTTATTTTCAATATTTCAACGATCCATCAATGAATTGGAATCTGGAATGACTCATATGAACCATATATCGTCAATCGATACAGATTTACCGAACCATAATCGAACGCTTAATATTATATTGCATTTTCTTGGACTTCTTTGTCGACTTAAGCCAATATTAAACGCCGAACAAGACTTTAAATTGAATTCATTGTGTTATAGATTAGTGCGACTGAACCCAATCGGAAAGAATGGTTCATATTTGCTTCATGTTGCCTGCAATCGTGATACTTCTTTTGTATTATTTCCGTTCTACGAAATCCCAGTGATTGATGTGATTAAACTACTGTTAGAAGTTGGTGCCAATGTTAATGTGGTTGATTTCGATGGTAACACACCATTACATATCGCCGCTTCATTAAAACATTGTAATACAAGTCTATTCAAAATGCTTCTCAATTATGGCTCTCATCTTGATATGAGAAACTCTAGCGGTAAAGTTCCTCTTCAATTGGCTTCTAAATCGGTATCAAAGCTCGAGATATACCCGTTAAAGCATATAACTCTTAAATGTCTTTGTGCTCAAATAATTATTCGCCATAACATACCATTCAAAGGAAAGATGCCATTATTTCTCGAAGAATTTGTTAAAACACACTAATGTTATATTAATCAAAATTTGTTGCAATATTCGCAAAATGTGTACATATACTACAGTATAACAACCAAATCGTAAACATTTTTTAAGTTATGTAATTATTTTCATCAAAATATTTAAATATTTAATTAATTCGTTAATAAATAATGATAGCATTACCGTAACTCGTGCTTTACTCATTATTTTCTCGATGATACAAAAAAAATTAGATAAAGTTAATTTAATTATTTTAAAGTTTTTATTCCAACATTTGAGAAATATTAGAAAGTATTTTTGTATTAAACTGTATTAAATCATACTATTTGCTTAAAGTTTGAATTTTAAAGTCAATAAGTTAAATATGGTTATTTGTGAGCTTAAATTAAAAGTAGGCTAAATTAGGTCTAACGTTAGACGCAAATAAGGGTAAATTATGGTATATCTTAAAAACCGCTATATTGCCATAACCAGGGTGTCCCAGAGGGGGGGTCTGGGTAGGGTATACACACCCCCCATGAAAATCCGAAAAGTTGGACACCCCCTAAAATTTTGAAAATTCTAGGACGAAAAAAATTGAAAATTTTGAAAATTTTTTTACGAAGTGAAAAAATTGTCCATCAAAACCGATGAGTTTTTGTGACACTTCAAAATTTTGACCAAAATTTCAAAACATTATCGTTTCAATTCGTTGAGTTTTTCGAGGGGGCGTGGTTTAGGCTTTCACCAGGAAAAAATTTTGAAAAAAAATTTTTGTCGGACGGACAAAATAGTGTCCGCCAAATCCGGTGAGTTTTAGACCCCCCTTGAATTTTGAAAAAAGTCGAAATGAGACCCCCCAGACCAACAGACTGTGGGACACCCTGGCCATAACTATATCAAATTAAAAGTTTATCTCAAAACAACTTAAATTTTAACTCAGTTTTGATACCATGTTTTTCTCATAAACTGGTTTTATTCTAAATCCAATAAGTTTTGAATCCGTTAATACTTGAGTGTGTAGACATTAGAAAATTCAAACAAAAAATAGTATTCATATAAGTTGTATTGTTCTTAGTAATAACTACGGCTTTGAAAATCGTTCATTAAAAAGGTGTAAAAATCGTTTATTAATTGTTAAAAATCTAAGTCGTTTAAAAAAATCGTATGAAATTTTTGATATTAATTACAGAAAGGATTTATAACTGGTTCAGCGGAATAGTTAGGAATAAAACTTGATTTTCGGTAAACTCACAAATTATAATAATAACATTTAATGAATTTTTATACTTTTAATAAAAATTACCTAATTTTTGTTTAAAAAATTTATAATCGTTTAAAATTTTAAAAATCGTTCATTATTGGAAAAATGGTTTGATTCGGGCCCAAAAGATAGAAGGTAGTATTGACCCGATTAAGTTGGCAAATTGAAGGGTGAATTTGGAAAGTGTCGAGGGACCGCGGGGGTCCGACAAATATTATACTTAATAATTTATTTAATACACTTCAATTATTTAAAATATATTTTATGTCTTAAATACATTTTAGCAAAGTTAGTTTATTTAAATATTGTCAAAATATGCAATATATAAATTTTGTTTATTTATAATTTACTGTAACGCCCGAACTTTCTACCCTGCACTACCAAATGTGTTGGGCCCGACAAATCGGAAGCCAGTTAGCAAGTCTATTTTAAATGGTTTAATGCATACTTAATGACTAATATAGTTGATCTAAAGACTATGATTGGAAAAAATATCAAATACCTTTATTAATATAAAGACAGACAGTCAGACGGACGGACACATATGGTCAAATCTATAAGCTGGTCTTCTCTAACGAGGGATAATCCAAACTGTATTAAGTAGAATTTTTTGAAACCATTTTTATTTTGTAGATGATATTAACAAAAAGCTTTCCACGAGACTCCTGTCCACTCTTTGCAAAAAAAATTTTTCAATACATTTTTGTTAATGTCCTCTACAAATTCGGTTTTAAAAAATGCGGCTTAATATAGTTGGGATATTCCCTCTTAAAAGAAAGTCAGCTAAAAATCTATTTTGATTATTCACTCAATATTTTAAAAATTCAAGGACAAAAAAATTAACCCTTTGGATTTAAAATAATAAAAACCCTAAATAATTAAATCTTAATTTTAAAACGTATTACGATAATTATTCTAGAGTTAGAATATTACATTTTGTTTATTATTCTAACTATTTTAGAACTATTAAACTAACAAAGATATGCTGATTAATTTTTAGAATTTATTCTGCTAAGTGAGTAAATTTTTTGCATAAATTTTAATAATATTCAAATAAAAATACTGTATTAAAATTTGTAAAATCCAAAATTCCGTTCTTTATAGCACTAACTAATAGTTTAACGTAATCAAAAAAACTTACTTTAATACTTAAATGACGTAAATGATATCACCTTTTGATTCGTGTACTATTTTTTAAAAAGTTATATCTTATACTATTATATGATATCGTATATATATTTACTATTAAATATTGAATATGAATAGTTTATTGATGAGAATAATATTTAAGTCAAATAAGTGGACGAGTTTTCGATATAATGGCCAATATTTGGAATATTCGTCTCGATATCAAATAATTGATTTACGCAGCGATACGGTTACTAAACCATCATTGACTATGAGAAATATGATATCAAACGCAGAAGTCGGTAATGATGGTTATGGAGAGGATCCCACCGTTAAAGGTTTACAATTATGAACGATTAAAAATGTTTAATTACTTTCAATGTTTTAATTCGTGCAAAATTAACATTAAAAACTTTTAGAACTCGAGATTTATAGCGCAAACTTACTCGGAAAAGAAAGTGCACTGTTTGTTCCGTCAGGCACTATGGCTAACCTTATTGCAAGTCAGTAAATAGTTCAACGTTAAAACATCAGATTTTATATTTATTTTATTTGTTAGTTATGTCTCATTGTTGGCAACGAAGTGCTGAAGTTATTTTGGGCGATCAGTCGCACATACATTTAGCAGAACAGGGAGGAATTGCAGGCTAGTTATTAATCATTGCTAATTAAACGAGAATACTATCATTCATTTACTAATTAAAATTTTTAAATCCATTTCGAAAAATACCAGAATTAAATATTTGTTTATTTTTAAAATTAGCAATAGCTAACGTTCACAGTAGAACAGTACGTAATAACTCAGATGGCACTTTCGATTTGGACGAAATGCAGACCAAAATTCAACCCTTAAATGATTCTCACTCAACGCACACCAATTTGATTTGTTTAGAGAATACGCACAATGTTTGTAATGGATCGGCGATATCGACTCAATTTACTGACGATGTAAGTTTTACAATTTTTGGGTACAAAAACACTAGACATATAAAAAATATTGCAATAAAACAATACATATAAAAATTGGTTGTCATTACTCTTATTGAGTTTTAAAATGTTGATCGAAATATTAAAAAGTTAGAACTCTTTATAAAAAAGTGGAATTTTGACTATTAACCATAGTTACACTCCGGTTGGATGCTCTAGGGGGTGTCAACATCTAGAAAATCTCAATTTTCAAGGGGGGTAAACTCAACGGACTTGAACGACAATTTTTTTGGCCTTCGATCCTAAATTTTTTTCAAAAATTTTTTTTTCAAATTATTTTTCTCGACAAAAGCCTAAAAAAACTCGACGGTTTTAAACGATAATTTATTAAAATTTTGACCAAAATTTAACGGGGTCACAAAAACTCATCGGTTTTGATTGACAATTTTTTTTACATTTGTCCGAATATTTTTCAAATTTTTCTCCTCCAAAATTTTTCAAATTTTTGCGTGGGGGGTCAACTTTTCGAAATTTCTAGGGGGGTTAAACCTGGGCAAGCACCCCCTTGTGTAACTATGCTATTAACCATAATTTATTTTAATTTTTCACGGTTCCAATCCATAAAACTTCTAATAATAGAAGTCATCCCATTGAGTTAGAAACTCTATTGAAATTGCGATTGTAGTTTGAGAAAATAAATAGTGGAGTTGGAGTAAAATTTTTAAAAATTAATTGGGAATGGAGTAGAATAAGTTTTAAGTGTTATTTGTAGGAGTTGGTTAAAATCATCAATATTTTTATTGGAGTTGGATGAAAAAGTTAGTTGGGGAATGGAAATTTTATTTCCCATGCAATTATTTTCCATAAAATTCAAATTTTAGTAAATTATACCAAATAATTATTTTTAACAAGTAAGAGATAAGTACGGTAACATTTAATGATATTAATCGACAACTTTATTGAAATCCAATTAGTCTATGGCTACTTTTACGATTTTCGGCGACTAATTTTATTACTTTGGACATCAGAATTAATAAATCTAGTATATAAGTCTATTCTGGACATTTTAAAAATCGTTTACATCAAAAACAAAGTGATTTAAACAATATAGTTTGAACGAATCCCCGAATATGAATATTTTGCTGAAATTATTAAATTTTCTTTAAAATACCAAAAATAAATTTGAGAAAAATTGGAAAACCGATAGGATTTGTATTCCTTTTAAGTTTTAGCCAATATTTTTTAAAAAAAAGTATCGCTTAAATTTGATGAGTTTTTAAAGGGGTTAGCGTTTAAGACTTCCTAAAGAATAAAAATTTCAATAAAATTTTAAAATTATTTTTAATGTTGTTAAATTTTTATGCAAATGAATTAGAAGATTCCATGTGTATTACAATTAACAAAACATTTTAAACAACTCACCTTATATTAAACACTATATTATCATTTATAATGTAATTATAAATATCTATTCAATTTAAATTATACGTGAAATGTTATCATAACTGTATTACTGTATAGGTTTGTAAAATAGCAAAGAATAATAATATAGCTGTACATATGGATGGCGCACGTATATTCAACGCTTACGTTAAATTAGGCGAATCTCCCAAAAGTTTAGTGAAGAATTGTGATTCCGTTTCGTTTTGCTTATCGAAGGTTTATAAAAATATTTGTTCATTTGTTTAATATTAGTTTGATAGTTAGTGATATAACCAATAAATAATATATTACTAAAGGGATTGGGATGTCCTGTTGGATCTATAATCGCTGGCTCTAAAAATTTGATCGTTAAAGCCGAGAGGTGTCGTAAAATTTTAGGTGGAGGTATGAGACAAACTGGTATATTAGCTGCTGCTGGCATTTACGCGCTCAATAAAAATATCGATAGGCTCGAAGACGATCATAAAAATGCAGAAATGATAGCGAATGGTAATATAAACTTAATTACAGAATTTTTTTTATAAATTTGACGTTAATTAGTTTTATGAGCCGACAAAAAATACACTGAATTATCAAATTTGATTATAGCAATATATGAAAGGAAAAAGAGCTTTATAACAATCGATCCCAAAAAAGTTCAAACAAATATTGGTTATATCGAAGTCGATACCAATTGGATGACTGCCCAACAATTCGCAACTCGATTATTAAGCGTGAGTTTTGATTTATTAATAATAATAATAGAGTCAAAAATGACCCAATACTCCCTTTATCATTGAATTATCATAATTATTTAAATGTTTAGATGCTCTAGAATTTCCCGATAGTAATCCACTCTCGTTCTGGCAAAACACTGACAGATACTGTGGTATTTTTAATTGAGAAAATAGGATTTATTTTAGTATTGATACTGTAATATGATTTGAATTTAATTTTTGATGTTTTTAAATTGTTAAAAAGTTTATTTTGTATTTTAATTTATAAATATATCATTTGTTTTCGCAGCATTTAGAATGAACATATATAGATAAATAATAATTTAAGTCATTCTGATCTAACAATTTTATAAAATATGCTTGAAGTGATGCACTCTTTTCGAAAAGGTGCACTAAATTACCCATATTTACTGTGAATGTAAACCAGCTTATAGATAGATAAGTTTGCTTTATTGACTAATTGTTATGAACCGCACTATTATAGCATAGTTATTATGATTGTAAAATATCGTTAAGTCTAATAGAAAAATATTTTCGGGTTTCTGAATGAATGAATCAAACGATTGAAGAGCGCGTGTAAATTTTGTTTATTTTATTTTATTATATTATAGGTATCAGATGAAGAAAACGCTTACTTTGAAGGAGATTGTTATATAGTGAAAATGGATGTTAGATCGCAGTCAAAATTAAGATATCTCACTCATTTAGATATTTCATATGAACACACTTTAAAAGCTATTAGTAAAATAAACTATGTTATCGATGCACAAAAACATTCATGTAAAGCATTTTGATACCAATATTTGTGTTAATTAACTCTTTAATTGTATAATTGTACTTTAATTTTATAAATACTGTTAACAGAAACAAATTTTGCAATCAAATAATATCGTTATAAAATCATATGAATTATAACTTATAATTTTATACTAAACATTCTCTATAATCAATACTGTATTTTATTTTATAAGATATCAACCTTTCGAATAATGCTTTACATTGGCAAAAACTGGTAAATTTTGGATTGAATTCCTACTTTATTGGAATTTCTGATTATTTGTAATTTTAAAATTATCGTTCAAATTTTCCACATCCAATAGTATCTTACGGGTGAAGTTCTAAGTTTAAAGTTTTAGCAAATTACGGTTAAATTGTCTGCTCGTACAATCACTGATAAACACGTACATATTTGTTTCAAACTGAAGTGTCAGCTAAAATTCAATGACAATAGATTTTGAGAATTATTATCCGTTGAGTTGATTCTCTGCTGCTATCAATCACTACTGTGCGCACTCTAATCATACACAGCTTCAATAATACATGTATAATATTTGTCAAGAGTCGTTCTCAGGCCTAATACTTTTTGTGATTTAGGAGACTAATGCTTAACAACTATTAAAAATATGATTAAGAAAACACCAAAAATGATTGTTAAATCTGCTTAAAAATGTTAAAGACTACTTGATTTACGGTAACTTACGTGTTAATATATTGCAAGTTAAGATTGAAAAACATGTTTTAGAAGTTAGATGTATAGTATTATGCCTGAAATCTATTAATAGATATTTACTGACCACTTCTATTAAAAACTACAATCAAACTTTGCGATGTAATGTTACATTAATTTACTTTTACCGCATTAACCTTTACGTCAAATCTAATTTCTTAATACTAGACCGTAGAGTTCAATAAAATATAACTAATGATGGGAGAAAGCTCAGCTCAGACAAGCTAGCTTAAAGCTAGCTTAAGCTCAATGAAAAGCTCAAATGATAAATTTAGTATAAATCTAAAGCTCGAAGCTCAGAGACCCTTGAGCTTAGATTTATAAGCTCAAGCTCAAACGTTTGTCCAGTGAGCTTCTTGAGCTTGAAAAGTTCATTAATGAACAAAAAATTACATAAAATTTACCCAATTTTATCC
>JAQGAW010004984.1:0-10218 GCA_034698025.1 Phthiracarus crinitus | reverse complement strand
ATTCGTCTGTTAAATGTTTTTTAATAATTTTATTTTTGATAGAAAAATAAATAATTTGGAAAATTTTTCTGGAAAAAATTTTTTGTAACTGAATCTATTTATTATATATGACGTTAAATATGTTTAATTTTTGCTTAAGTATAGCTATTATAATTAGGAAATTGCATGATTACAGCCGTTATCCTATTGTGTTAATAAATCAAAAATTATAGCTCATAGTTCTCGGATAGACCTGAAAAAATTTATTGAAAGCTTTAAGCGAGTTTGTTTATTTGCTTGACTTTAAGTTTATTTACACTAAAAGTCGATAAAATTTATTTGCTATCTAAAATTAAGACATTGAAAATTAATAAGCACAAAATATTTTCGGGACAGCACAGGACGGGACTAAAAATTATCTTAAACAGGACCGGACTGGACAGAACTAAACATTTCAATTAGCAGGACAGAACGGGGGAATTAACTTTTCCACCTCTATTCTCGGAGTGGGGATAAGGCGACAGTGAATTTATGTCTGGTTCCTTCCCATTTATTATTTCCTATTAATAGAATTGTTTTATTTAGTTTAATTGGTTAATTATAATAAGGGAAGGAACCACACATGAAATTCACTGTCGCCTCATCACCACTCCTAGAACTATGTTAAAGATGCTCTTCGACCCAAATCTAACAGACATATCTTAAATTTAACCAGAACCTAACTGAGAGTTTTGAACTATCCGAATCGAACAGATTTGAAACCTGATAAACCTAAAACCCGACAATTAAACATAATATTCAAATAAAATGTTTAATAAAAGAAAAACAAAAATTAAATCAAACATATCTATGGGTTTACTAATCATTTTTAATACAATAAATAATTAAAATGTTGAATATTTAAGTGAAATTATTTTACAGTATATATGAAGTTTATTAAAATCAAAATTCATAATGATTTCTTTAACTTTCATACCAAAAATTGATTATCGGGTTTTCGGTTTCATTCGAGTTAACCGATAAAATGTTTATTCAACCCGAAGCGAACAGAGTAATTATAATAGTAACCTGAACTGAACTGATGAGAAACCCGTCGGGTAAAACCATCGGATAATTTTTAACATAAATCTATTAGATAATAACGCATAACTCACTAATTAATACTCCTAAGTGGTTAGCCTTAACTATTTTTTAGTTATTAAATGTGTGTTTACTTTCATGTATGCCACGAACTCATTAATTAATAGAAAATTATTTTCATTATTATTATTCCAATTTGAATTATGCCCTACAGTTTAAATATAATTTTAATAAAAAATCAATTACCTTTGGTTCGCGTATTCTTCGAAATTATTGTATACTTTTTGACGAGATTTGAATATTACAGATTTAAAATATTTCAAAAAACTCCTGAAAAACAGATACCATTGATAAATAGACATTTTCAGTCGAAGTGTTTTGAATCCAAACGCAATCAAATATTTTAGAAGTACTGTTTTACTAATTGTTTTTGAATGTTTGTTAGTAGAGTCGTCATCAATGGTGCACTTATTGTTTAGCGAACCATCGACAATGTCTTCGAAAATCATTAAAAATGTGCTCAAACTGCACATAAAGAGTATTTTTTCTTCGCTAAAATGGTCCGGATATTTAAGCGATACGATGCAAATTTCGTCTAAAATTAAATATTGTCTAAAAATTTAATGGTCTAAAATACTTTTAAAGTGTTTCATACTTTTATCAAAAGTGTTTTCCATTCCATACTTTTCGTACTGTTTCCTGCATTTACGCTTAATTCTCTCGTATCGTTCATATCGGAAGCTTAAATCTTTATCTTTAAAGAAATCGTCGTATATTATTGGTATGATAACGTCAACTGCATTTTCTTCGTCATCTGTTTCGTCAGACACTTTCTATAATTAATAAATAATTATAAAATTTACATGAAGACATTTACAATAAAAGTTAACAGCGAAAACACAACAAAAGATTTATTGTATGCTTATATGAACACAGAAAGTATATGTTAAATTCATCATTGAATTCACCTGTAAATTTACCTCTAATTTTGAATTCATTTTGGCGATAAGTTTTTAATCAAATTAGTTTTGCTTTTATTAGAATCAAAGATGAAAATGCTGTGCTAAAAAAATTCATATTTTCACTTTATTTGATAAAACTTATTTCATTCGTAGATAACTATGAAATAAAGTGATACTTTTCAAGGACTAGCTTTAAATATTTCGTGATATTCAAGTAGCTTCAAAGATTTAATTATAGATTAGTAAAAGTAAAAATAGAAATAAATTCAATTTCGCAATATATATTAGAGTGCAAAACGGGCTCCTGATTTTTCGGGTTCGGGTCTTAAGTTAAGAAAGTTTTGTCTAACCGAGCTTTCGTTTTCATATTTTTTAAGCCCGATGAAGTTCCAAATTTTTAATATTTTGATAAATTAATTAACAAAATTTTAAAATTTTGTTGTAAATTTTATTTTTTCACATCATAATATAATATTTAATTATCTTAATATATCCTTTTTTATTGCATAATTTGTATTTAAGATTTTTAATATAAATTATTACTTTTTATTACAACTTAAATGTTTTGATGAAAAATCATGCCGATCGGGCTTTGGTAACTTCAATTTTTCTGCCTTTTATCGGGTTAAGGCTGATGCAATGTTTAAATAAATTACATAAACAAAAATATGCAAATAATTCCAGTTTTAGGGTATATTTTATCAGATTCTTTTTTGAAGGAATGAAAAATATTTTATTTTTTTCTGTTATGATGAAAATTTGAGAGAATCGGTATGATTGCATTATTTTTCTTATTTTTAAACGTGTTTTCGCGTCATTGAAAATAAAATTATTTTAGTAATTTTAAGAATACTTTTTGACAATAATGGTTCCGTAATTTGAATTTACAAATCAATTTGAAATAAAGTTAGAATATTAAGGGATTATCTTTCAATTTTATAATCAATTTATTTTATTTTTCTACTTAATATTTTCTACTTTTCTACTTTCTAATTTATTAGAGATAACTTTAGGTAATATTATTCAACAAAACTGGTTCGGTTGGCACTTCCGGTTTTCTCTACACGTTTCTATATAGGTTTGTTAGAATAAAAATTAATAATTATCGGATTTTAAATTATGGCAAAATTTCTAACCAAAACAACTTTAAAAATAACTAAGGCATTGAAAATCTTTAATTATCGAATGTTTTAAAATGTAATAATTTCAATTAAAAATAAGTTATAATGTCCTAATAGTCACAAATAAGTAAAATCTAAGCAGAGAAAAAAAGAGCGAGCGATAGCGTTTTGAATTCTGGACAATAATGCAGTATAAACAGTGCTAAATGAAAAAAAAATGCTTTGTTCCATAATGTAACTAATCAGTGATATGCTTTCATATCCATACTTTTTGTGACACCATTATATATAGCTGCTAATGTATTACAGAAGAGACTAGTGGCGACTAAAAGTAAGGGATAGTTACAAAAGCATTGTAACAAATATATCGCTTGATCTTTTTTTCCCTGAATCTAAGTAAACGAAATAAACGAATCAAACGATTTTAAATATTTTAAACGATTTTTCAAACGATTTTAAGCCTTTTTTGTAACCGAAATGTAAACGATTTTGCACTCTTTTTTCTAACGATTTTCAATGCCTTAATTATAACATTCTCTACGAATTTTCTGTTCTTGCTTCAAGCATACGGTACTTTTAGTGCTGAAAACTTGACCCTTATGTGTAAAATTAATTTTTGATTATTCTCTTTTAACATTTTATATTATATTAAGGTCTGATATTGAAGCATAAATCGATTAAATATTGTTAAAGATTAAATTACTTATTAAAAAAATTTTAATTAAAATTATTGACATATTTGAATCGAATTCATTAATTTAAAATTAAGTTTTTACGCATTTTGTTTATTTTTATGTTTATTAGTATTTATTTTTTAATTTTACGAAATTGTAAATAAATTTAATTTATTGAACTTTTTAAGACATGTTTACGTATAGATCTGCATGTTTCACAATAATAATTATAGTGTTTTCAATTAATTGTATTCGAAGTGAAGTAAAGAATGAAACAATAAATAATTCTGATTTTTTCACAGAAAACTTTAAAGCTTTGAGGCAAAAGTACGTAAATATTTGCAATAAAAGTAAGAAATTAATTAATTTTACTGGGCATTCGAACCTTAAGTTTTTTTACGATGAAATATTTAACTGATCAGCTTTAGGCACATATAATAACAAATACAATTAGATTTGATTTAATCATTATTTTTCTATGAATTTTCATCGTTAAAAGCGAGCAAATCTGGTGCTTCAGCTGGAATTACGTATGACACGGTTAAAATACTTCTGAAAACCTGTGTTATACCGGAATTGGAAAGTTTAAAAAAGCATCTGAATAAACCATATCGAAGGAAAAAAGTCAAAGAACCCGAAATTCCGGTAAATTTTGGTCATAATTTTAATAAGTTTAAAAATAAAGTAAATTAATTTAAACCTAAAGAATTAAAGTGGATTATTATTATTTATATTTTTAATAATTAGGATTACTTATACCCCGATCACTATAATAAAGTGATTGATAGATGCTTTCGTAACAAAGTAGCAAATTTTTGCTATCGTACTAAAGAGGGTAAACTGGATAGAGATCCGCACAATCAACCGGTGGACGAAGGAGTAAAGTGTGCCGTTACTACTTCTATTGCATACCGATCTGACCTTAAAGAACTTTACTCCAAACACGCCGATACTATTAAAATATTCGCAATGAAACAATTGGTACCTTTTATAAAGATTTATTGCAATTGCGTTTATTGATTATATAATTTCTTTTCAGATTTGCATTTATGATTTCGTTACTAATCTCGAAGTAAATGATGGAAAATATGTTCCGCCAAATTAGCGGATTTTCTTAACCCATTGAAAGACAAATATTTTATAAGAATTTTACCGATGCTTTCTAGCAAATATAAAATTTTCGTTAAAATTTATTTGAAGTAAAAATCTATTATAAGAAATTTTTTGATTTTGAGTGAATATTTAATTTTAATCAGGTTTTAAGATTGCAATGAAATTTTGTTTATGATAATTTACAGTTACGCATCGGTGTCTCTAAACTGATGATTAAGTTTTTGAAGGCTACTCCACGGAGTGGTAGTCAATGAACTATAGCGTTGTTATTCTCCTTATTGTTATATAAATACAGTTTATATAATTTCCTGTTAATGAAAAATTTAATTGCGAACTTTACCTCAGTTTCGAATATAAACATTTCCGTTCGTTACGTGACAAACATTAAAATAAAAGTTCTTGGAAAGTACTTAAGTAAGAAGTACTTAAAAATTGATGTAAGCGATCAAAGAAACACTTTAAACGTGAAGGTTGTGTATGAAATCTTGGTTTTTACAAATAATTTCAGATCAGTGCTAAAGAGTTACGAAATCTTTTACCCATTATTTATATCTTATTAACCTAATGGTATACGAAAGAAAAATCAGTTAAAATAAATCATGTGATACTTTTAATTTTCTTCAGTGAAATCAACCATTTATTTGATAAATAAATAGTAATTAAAATTTTAAGACAGTATAGTTAAGTATTCGTATCGAAGATCAAACCCGTTCAGAATTATAAACTTTCAGCTTTTTAAACCTTGAGAATCTGGCGTCAGATTATGACTTTAGGCAAATTATGACTTATGTTCTGTCGTGCATAGACTCAAATCTGATTTATTTAGTGAACATATAAGCAATTACTAAATAAAATCAAGAAATCATTTTTACAGTCGGTATGAAAGTTTTTTTTTAAAAATTCCCAAAGTTAATAAGAAGTCAAATGAATCTAATAGTGTATAACGTAAATGTTTAGTTTATTATTACATCTGCTGGTAATATTCTTTTTATAAACTTTATATTTTTGTGACCGAACTTATATACACTGTATGCGAAACTAGTTAACGTAAGTAATCAAAAATAAAACAAACTGTTTCGTTGTGACAGACGCTGACAAACACGCAAACACCACACACAGACATAAATACAATGAAAAAATGGGTGCTAAATATAAATGAACAATAATATCAGCGCTTGAGCGCAAAAATTGAGGAAATGAAGCTTATTTACTGATTAATATTGTTCAGTACAATCAATACAATATTTATCTCAATTAACTAATACATGATTGGGCCGGTAATTGATAAGTGGCTCATAAACATTCGAGTCACGAGTTTGCAGACAAAAGTCTAAAATTTAAGTGATAAAAACCAGAAACAAATTATATTATTATTGCAACTGTCATTAACACAATTAGATTATTATCTATGATTAATTAAACTCCATAAACCAAACGAATGGCTTTGGCTTTTACTTAATAATTTAAAATTCATTAAATTAATTAAATAATATATTAGTTTATTTAATCTTTTTTTAATTTATTTAATTTTATCATTTTTTAAGCTAACGCTAATTTATTAATTAAAATTCTTATTTATTCTTAATTATTATGTAAATTATTTTCAAAATTAATTTTTAGATACAATTAAAATTAAAAATTAAAAAATGAGAAAAAGATTTAATTGTCGGTAAATGTAAATATCAAAAGTAAATGAAAGTGAATGAGATTTCCATATGTGGGAATGATTGTCATTAAATACTGATGATTTTCATTATCTTATGATCCCTTATCGTTATGAACGATATTTTTGTGGGGAACTTTTGAAAATCGTTTGAACAGAACTGTATTGCGGCTGAACAGAGTGCTGTCCGCTTGGGTTTGCTTGCCTGAAACCAGTTGGCGGCGCAGGGATAGCGTACATCGGGTCTCGATTTAACGGCGGACGTGAGTCTACTGGAAACTGTCCACTATTGCTGTATGGATCGATCACACTGTGCTTAGGAATCGGCGATCGAGGTCTGTAGCGAATCACTGGCGGCGCTCTCGAAAATTTTCGCAAATAGTTTCGCCACTGAGGGTTATCCCACGTTCTCTCATATACGCTGTTAATTTCAGGTGCATTTTGCATATCACTCAGAAGAACGGCATTTCTTTGAGGTAAACTTTGCATATGGCTCTCAAAGACGCTATTACTTTGTGGTGCACTTTGCAACGCTCTTTCGTAAATGATGTCAGTTTGCGGCGAATTTTGAAACTCCGCGATCCGATTGTTAATTTCTTCTAAGTTGCTCTCAGAACTTAACCCATAATTCATTGATGGAAATGACGACTCATATGGTAATTCACCGTTTTCTTCCAAATATAAACGAGAAAAATCTTCCATACATTTCACTGACGATTGTGCGCAAACTATTACCGAAACCTATGGAAACAATTTTGTTCACAAATTAAATTCATTGCAGAAAAATAAGATATCTTTACTTAAACACTTAAAGTTATTTAAAAGTTTTTTTATAAGTTTAGAATAGCATCCGTTGAAATTAAAAATAATTATTTAACTTAAATTTAAATCTAATAAAGTATATCATACTTACTAGAAAATATATCTTCATATTTAACTAACGAAAAAATCAACATATATTTGAAGAAAAACTTCAGCAAAGATAATGTGTTTTCGAAAAAATAGATCACTAAACTTCTAGCGTTGACTATTGTTAGCATATAAACAGTTATAGGGAACGGCTAAATCAAACGAGTGAGTGACACAATAAGAATACGTGAATAACTATAAAAATATCAAATGATAAGTCAGTCGCGTTCAATAAATTAGTTTATGTTACGGTTAATAGTTAGTAAGTCGAGTGAAACTTAACGGCTTCCGTTAGTAACTTATACATTGAATATCATAACCTCGATTGCGTTCAAAAATAAATAAATCAAACTTTTTTAGATAAGATCTATTTTCGTTCTCTTTTAAAATCGTTATCTGCTACTTATCTGCTTTTTTTCTGTGAAACTTGAAAACATAAAAACCACACGACGATTTTTTCTATCATTATTTCAAATGCATATTAAAATGAAATCTATGGGTTGAGTTCATAATAAGGAAAAAAAAGTTGTCAGTTAAAATCAACGTGAATTTAGAAAAGTTTGACCTACTTATCCATAATGTTGTGTTATGGAAATATAAACTTTTGGTGATATAAGTAAAAAACTAATTTATTATGTATAACGAACTAATGAAAAGTAATTATTATCGGACTAATTAATGAAAAATAATATTGTTTGTTGATTGTTGTCTTTATAATATTTCGTTAATTTCTAAGTTTGATTTATGAATTTACTCAGGAAGAAAGACTTTTTTCTAGGAAATCCCGTTTAATTCCGTGTTTTATGCTAATTATCGCATTTTAATTAAATGATTTTAATTACTGATGCCCTTTAAACTTTCAATAAGGTTTATCTTTTTATGAAAGAAAGAGAAAAAATCATTAAATTTAATGGCGCAAAAAGTTATTAAAAATAATGGTGAGTATAGCCGAGTGTTGTATAAATTGCAGTTTTACAAACTTATTTTATTTTATTTTGATTTTAAAAATTATTTTCAAACTATTTTATTTTTATTTCAATTTTAAAAATTATTTTCAAACTATTTTATTTTTATTTCGATAAATTGAAATAAAAATCTTTAAAATAATCGATTTTTATTTTTATTTTCAGTAAAAATCGCAATAAAATTAGATTAGTTTTCTAATTTTAATCGATTACATAATTTTTTATTTGTTTTCAACAAATTTTTAAAACTATTTTATTTTTATTTTTATTTTAAAGAAAATTGTTAATCAATATTATTTCTATTTTGTTTTAAATAATTATTTCTATTTCGATAAACTTAAATCAAAATCTATTTTTTATTCGATTTTAATTTTAATTTTTCAAAATCGATACAACACTAGTATACCCTGTGTTTTAGGAAATTAATCAAAGCTTCCTGTGGTTCCAAATTTTGTAAACAGAACTAAAACTTTACCATTTTTTAAATTATAACATCAAAAAATCGAGGTTTAAACAGCTAAACGGCAATACCGCTAAATATTTTAGAATTCATTAAAAATCATCGTTTAACCAACTTATTGTTATTAAATTGTTTTTATTTTTGTAAATTTGATATATGTTTAACTGTATTTCAAAATTTAGTAAGAATTAAAAAGTTAATAAATAGTTGAGTAATTACAACAAATAATTTAAAAGTTGTTGATTTAGATTTAAGTATTTGCATTTATTAATATTATTATTAATCATTATTAATCAGTTATAGTTAATATTATAAAAGTATATAGAAAATACTGTAATCATATATATAAATCTCAAAATTTGTTTGTTTGTTTGTTTGTTTGTTTGTCTGTCCCTTTATAGGCTCCTCCCCTGGGGGCCCCACCCCCTTAACACCTATATCAATGGATTCATCTCAATGCGTCTTGGAAAAATGGAGGGGTTTAGAGATGGTGGCTCCCCTTATAGGGGTTGAGGTGGGAAAAAGTTTCAAATTGAGGGTCGGTTTAGAATTATGTTGTGTCGGTGTAGGGTCGTTATAGGTCGGGATGGGGAGAAGGTTGGTCGGGTGGGTCGGTAGGCCGGATGGATCCGGCCGGCCATTTGGGGAGATCGGGTAAGTCGATCAGGTCAGTAGGTTGGGTCGGTCGTGGGGTCGAGGGGGATGGGGTGGATTCAAGTGGGATGGGGTGTGGTCGGGTGAAATGGGGTCGGGTGGGGACGGGTGGGATGGGGTGGGGCCGAGTGAGATATGTGGGAGGTGTATATTGGTGTTAGGCGATGTATGTTGGAGTTGGGTGGTGTATGTTGGGGTTGGGTGATGTATGTTGGAGTTGGGTGGTGTATGTTGTGGTTGGGTGATGTATGTTGGTGTTGGGTGATGTATGTTCGAGTTGGGTGGTGTATGTTTGGGTTGGGTGGGGTATGGTGATGTGGGTACGGGTCGTTTGGGGAGATGTGGGAACTGATCGGTTGGGGAGATGTTGGAACGGATCGGTTGGGAAGTTATGGTTTTTATGGGTTATGATTGTGTTGTGGTCGTTCTATCGGTATACGCCAATAGCCACAGGGGTTTACGGGAATCTCCAGAAACGCCAATAGTTAATCGTTTGATCGAAAGATCGAATGAACTAATGATGTGAACGCAAAATAACAAAATGAGTAAAAGATATGACATATAATTAAAGCGAATAAACGATGAGTCGAGTAATGATCGATAAACCAAAATGAATGATATGAACAAAATTAGATCAA
>JAQGAW010004983.1:0-10218 GCA_034698025.1 Phthiracarus crinitus | reverse complement strand
CTTTTATTTAAACTGTTATCTTTAATAGAATTTAGTATTTTAATATCCCGGTTATTTTTCGCAAGAAAAAAAGCGGTATTTTCCACGAAAATACTAGCCTTAATAATTAACTTGTACCGTTGCAGTCTCAAGTCGATGTTTGCTTTGGTCAATTTGTTTTCTATGAACGAATTTTGACTCTGACGTAACTTTTAATATAAAATAGACTAGTAAATTGTTCGAATTTTTAAACCCGAACCCCATTCCAACCAGACAGGTATCAACCCAAAAAACTTCTAATTTTTAAATATAACTCCCGAAAAACCAGAAATTTTTGGTTAGAAATTTTTCATTTTAAAGCTATTCTTGAACCAATTCTTTAAAATTTAATACTATTCTTTATATTTGTAGCTTATTTTTTAGTAATTTATTGCCGATATTTATTTTTTCCAAAATTTTTAGCATTTTCTTTTTTCTTCCTGAATTTACTAGTATTTTTTGTCCAGAATCCGTTTACTCTACTTATATGTTTTAAAGATTTAAATAAGACTTTAACGATTTTTTCTAAAGATTATAAGACTTATAAATATTAACTATAGATTTGGCACTTGATTTTTTCAACAATTTTTTACATCCCTTATGATCACATAATAAATTAAAAGTACAAATATAAACGAGAGTGACAGATGAATAGACATCAAATCCATAAATCATTTCAAAGAAAAATATAAATCTTTAAAATAAGTCTAAATATTTAAATTTATTTAAAAATCTATAAAATATTTGATAAATATTTTTCATTCTAAAGTCAATTTGGATTTTATTCTAAAGTCAATTATTATTATACTTGTATTTCACAGACTGTTTTCCGGGCATATTTATCATTAGATTATTTCTTTGTTATTATTTACTTAGTTTATATTGAATAGCAAATCTATAGCTAATGTTTATTTTGTAGCTGATGTATACAATATTGGATTTCATACTTTTTCATTCCACGACCCAAAATAGCTAAAAAATTCTTCTGTCATCCAAATTTATTTGTTTTTCAAAAATAACGAAATAATTCGCATACTATTTCTAAATAAATATTCGTATCAAAATCTTGTAAATAACAATAATGTCCAAAAACTATTTAATTGCTACAAAATGTTAAAATTTTTTAAATAGAATAATAGACAAACTTAAGTTGCGACCCAATATTAATGTTAATTTTTAAAGTGCTTGAGACCTATTTTTTTTTTACTTTTGGCGACCCTATTCGACCCATAGTTTGAGAACCTCTGGTATACAATGATGTATATATAAAAGGTTATACAATCCAATACAGTATGTACTTTAATGCATAAAACATTACAATTGTTGTTTCTGTGGTAATATATTCAATTGTTAGGAGTATAGACAAAATGTTAAAATGCGTTGAAGTAAATTCAATTTAATATTTAATTCTAATATAAATTAGAAAAGAATTTATAAACTGTTGATAACCCAAAACATAATTATTAACAAACAGGATTTTATGAATATATTAAATTTAAGTAATATAACCCAAATTAATTTTTTATGATTTTTTCTCAAACTTAACATTTCAATAATAATATTCATAGAATTTTCATATAAATTATTATTATTACTTTTTAGTTAAGAAATTTTTAATTGTGAATAAAATATGATAAGAAATGTGTAATAAACTATTTTGGCTGCAATTTAGTTTTAGTCTAGAGCTTAATTTTTCCATATAAAATGCTGGAGCACTTTAAACTTTGTTTTCTATAGACATGTTTGCACATCAAGTTTAATCGATTGAACATATTGTAGTTTATTGCCGAATCATCAGCAAAAATGACCATTTCATTAATCTCACGAGAAATGTATAAAGAAATAAATTGTTGGAAACAGTTAAAAATTAGTTTTTAACATTTATTAATACATTATGTGGTGAGTAATAAATATAAATATGGAAATTAATTATTTTGCAACTTATAAATAAACAAGAAAGAGAATTAACATTCATAATGAGCTCACTTGGTATAGTATATAGTATAATCAAAATTTTAGTCTAAAAAATATATTAATATTTTTGCCTTATGTATTAATGTTTTTATTTTTGGTAAAATATATTTTATTTTTATTTTGTAAGCAGACAGTATTTTTGCTAATTCAGTATTTCAACGAAAAAATTATAGCTTATTAATGCATTGTTGTAATTAGTACTTCAATGAGTATTTCGTGAAATAAGATTCAGGGTGTTTTTAGCTTTCATGGAATTATCATCACACAAATGGTTGTAATGTATACACTAAAAGACACTAACTTATAAAATTTAACCCGAATATGTTTAAATAATGCTATTCTTGAAAGGATTCTTAAATTATAGTCAATTTTTGTTTTATTTTTGGCTAAATTTAACTTTAAAAACCCATATTTAATCGAAATTTGGTTATTTTTATGGTGATTTTTGACAAAGTTTGGATTTGAGATGTATTTATTAGTGATTGAAGATTTTACTCCACTAACTTGTAACGTTAGTGGAATTTGAAAATAGCCCGTTAGCGAAGCGTTAATGAAATGAAAAAATTTGTTTTGACCGTTAGTGGAACGTTAATGGGATCTGTGTTTTATTTTTTGCCGTTTGTGAACGTTAGTGGATTGGAATTTTCTAATATTTTCAATCACTATGTCTTTCTGTGCACACTATGGAAAGCTCGACCATAGTAATCGGCACGTATTTTAAAACTGTTATTAAAGCGATTAATTAGTTAATAAAAGTATTGTTTATAAAAATGAGCTCTATTTCAATGATTTCCTTTAACTTATAAACTAATTTTCAAGAATTACATGGGCTTAAACTATTTCATTTAATATTTGGCATCACGCGTACTAATATTCGCTATTATAAAACTGATGATAGCCGTCTATTCTCGATTTTTAGTCTATTCTCGACACGACGAAAGCTAAAACACAACTGAATCAAATTTCTCAAAACACTAACAGAAGTGCTAATTACAACAATGTATTATAAATCTATAAATTCTATTCATTGAAACAATAATAACTGTAAAACAATTAATTTCTTAAATAGTAAAATAAAATATAGTTGACCAACAATCGAATACATAATTTAAAAGATAAAAATATTTAACGTAATAAAATTTTATACTATATTATTGAATTAACTTAGAATATAATACAAAGTGAGCTCATTATTAAGGCATTGAAAATCGTTAAATAACGAATGTCTTAAAATGTAATTACCAATTAAGCATTTTGAGACCCATTTATTTTTCCTGAAAATCCTGAATTTTACATGAATCTCCTCAAATTAAACGTAATTCATGAATTTTTAATATTATGATATTTTTCAATTTACCTATAAAAAACATATTATAAGCGCATACTAGAGTTAGATAAATGTGTCCCAAGAAGAGTATTATCCCTAAATGTAGAAGAGTTATATCTTTCTCCCAAGAGTTTAAAAAATAACATACTTTTCAAAGCTTTGGCAATTCAAGGTAATGATTAAATATTTAAATATGAAATATTTTTGGAGAAATGTGATAAAATTCTTCATAAAATCCTATGAGTATTTGTAACTTCTTAAATTTGAGCAAAAACTTGTAATAAAATACTGTTTCCTGAAAAATTCTGAAATTAAAGTTTTTTTTCCTATTTCCTTCATGTAATTATTCTTTTTTATCTCCTGATTTTATCGAGTCTAAATATAATATTCTACTGTGAAACACTATTTATAAATACGGTAATATAAAGAATCAGCTCGAAAACAAGAGCTTTAGAAAATTTTTTGAGTGGAGTTAGTATTTATCTCCATTTAGATTAAGCTTATCTGTATGCTGTAAGAGATTACCTTAATAATTGAGCAAGAATTAGTTGTTTTTTAATTTTATTTTATTTAAAATCTTTTCTAATAATTACAATAATATTATAATCAGTTTTTATTATATGACTAATTTATTAACTTAAATTTGTTGGTTTTTAATTTGGAATTATATTTTATTAGTATATGCAACAGAAAATTGAAAAATACTTTTAACAATACAAACAGCTAGGTATACAGAACTGATCTTTTATAGCTCTGCTCATTTTTTCAATTCTAAATCTCTAAAACATGAGCTGAAAGCCCAGCTCTGTTAGCCTCAGATCTCATCCATATTTATAAGAATAAATAAACTTATTAAAGTATAAAAATTTATTAATAACATAATATTAGTAAATAAAAACTAAGCAAATCAAACCTGTCAACACTTGTAGCAACGATAGTAAAAACCTCAGAAGCGATTGTCTGGTTTGTAATAAAATTATTAACAACACAATAAACGTTACCAAATGTCCAGTTGCCGGTCAGCATAAACACGAAATTAAATGTCGTGTTAAAAGTCGTATTTATTAAGTCAGAAATCGCCAAATTCATTAGAAATATGTTTATAATTGTGTGCATTAATTTCTTACTTGCAATTATCCAAATTATCAGAATATTTGCGATAAAAGATAATAAAACCATTGACCCAAATATTATCGACCAAATGATTATGACAAACCATCGTTTATCGTATGGTAATATAATTAGTTGATCGATCTTTGATGCAATCGATGTAATGTTGTCAGCGTTTTCGTGAAGTTGTCGATAAGCCGTTATATTTGATATATGATGAAAGTTAAGGCAGTTTTTAGTAAATGCATTAATTTTTATTAAAGTATATGTTAAATCAATGCAATATTGCATTAAGTTGTGGAGATTTATAGAAGTTTCTGTTGAATTCCCAGAAATGAGTTGGTTTAAAATAGTTAATTGCGTATTGTTAATCATATTGAAGCAGAAAATGGTAACAACTATAACAATAATCAATCAATTAATACGCAAAAATAAAGTAATAATAATAAGCTTTAATATAGAATGCTTTATATTAATTCACATCATTTTGTTGTTCTCAGTTTGATGTACTATTATCTATGTTATACTGTTTCCTTATTCTCACATAAACTAGTCAATATAAAATCCATTTGACGATCACATGCGCACTTAATAAATGATGCTTCGTTAGTTTAAATACTCACTTTGGAAAAAAGTTTTATTTTTTATATAATGCACTGCTTTTAGATTTTTCCTCTTTTCATAGACCAGTGAAAGCTAGTAAGAAAATCTGATTGAAATAAAACTAGAAAAAGTTAGCGCAAACTTTAAGTATAGGTATTTGATAATACCCGAAAAAATTCTTCATGACTGCCATTCTTTGACCGGTCAACCGATTTTCTTAAGAATATTTTCAATCGAATCCAGGTTTTTTAAGCTTTCAAACGAAATAAGTATTGTTTACAGTTCCTATTGATCCAAATCAAATTTTAACCAAGTTTTAGTGAAAAGTTGTTTGGCCCGCATTAGCTTTGTTTGCATTTTTTTTAAAAAATTAAAAGCATAGCAGTACTGTATAGTATTATTATGGATTTAGTTATTTTCGTTGAAATTATTTAATATAGTAAATAAGTACTGATACAATACTGATAAGCCTTTTAGAAAATGGTGAGTTCTATACTCAGATGAAATTTTTTGGATCAATTAAGTATATACCGTAGAAAGTAAACAAATATGATTATAAGTTAAGCGGCGTATAAGCAAAAGGTTTAATTAAGAATAAATTTCTCTACTATTAGTAAATATAATTTCCAGAATAAATAAAAGAATAATACTTAATGATAAAAAATAAATTAGTTTTTGACTGTTAAGTATTATGATTAATGATATATTGTGAAGTTAAGAAATTGTGATTCGCTATAACTGTTGTATTTTTTATTTGTATTATTTATATTAAATAAATTATATTATTTTAACTGTGAATGGAATTCATATTTTATATATAATAAAATATTTATTCAACGCCTAATTTTATTCAACGTTTAAATCTCAATTAAACCCGACTTATCAATAAATCATAACGTATTCAATATATATAAATAATTTAGATTTATTTTTTATATTAAGAGAACGTGACAATATTTGAATAGAAATTTTCGATTTATATTCAATCGCAATAAAATCGAAATAAATAATCAAACATATATTTATTACTCTTATCGATGCGCTTTTGATTTGCATCTTTTACTCTCTAATCGTATATTATCGTTGAGATTAACCCTTAATCCTAAGCGCTTAAGTATCAATATGTTAAGTGTTGCTATGGTATCAAGATTTATAATTAAATATTTTATTAACTAAGACTTTATGCTGATTTATATGCTAAGTTTGTGTTTTATTTGCACAAATAATTTCCTTATATTGATTGATTTTGTCCTTGAATAATAAAAATATAGTTTAATTTTTATTGAATTAACAAATATAATGTAAAATATGATGAAATTAGAGTATTTATGAGATGCGAAGGATATCGAACATCAAAAGGATTTGTATTTAAGTAATTAGTTTTTAAAAGTTCAAAATTGCCAAAATTGGATTCAATTATTAGAATAAAAACTTCATAAGATAGAACAAAGAAAACAATTTTTATATTCAAATTTACATGGACTTAACATCATTCAAAATATTTATACTTAGATAAACACGGAAGAAGTATTTGCAGTCACAAAATATTTTTATTTAATGTGTGATAATAAAAATGATTTTTACGGCAAAATATATATCGGCTACAATAATGGCATAAATATTTAACTATTACACGAAGAAGGTTTGGATGACATAAGTATTAATTTATAATCAATCTTTAAAAAATTCTGTAGTGCATCTGACGAGTAGATGTACTACGTTATAGGTTAAGATCGATGGCCGTGTTAGACTCCCTTACCACTGAAGAGGAAGAATCACAAGAATCACGCGATACCACTGTTTACGAATGAACAGTATTTTAAGCATAGACTGTAATTAGAACTAGAAAGCGAAAGCATGTATCTTAACGCTATACATAATTACGCTAATTTGAAATCAAAACCAATTATGTTTAGATGCAGTAATGAATGTTGGTTAAGGTTTCGAACGCCAAACCGTAACGTGTCATAAAATTTATTATAAATATCTTGTTAGCGAAAAAGTGGCATCAAAAGAATTGAAGCCATTGAGCAAAGCTATACTTGATAGCAATTAAAAAGAACTCTTGTATTTACACGATATTAAATTATATTATAAACTATTAATAAAAATGATTCTTAATTCATGATATATCGCGTCAACAATAATTTAAATTTATATTTAATTTTACATAATCCTATAGTTTATCTAAATGAAAAAAATGAGGAAAATCTACATCAAGATTATAATCCATAATTTTTTGTATTAAATATTATTGGCTCTTAAATAAATTATTATATTGTTTCACAACTAAATTCTATCTTTTTGTTACCGAATTTGGGGCATATTTATTATGAAATATATTAAGTTTTCTATTCGATCGCAATTATTTTAAAAAGATTTTCTTGGTTAACAGCAAGTGGTCGACTGTTTTAAGCGATGTCATTACTAAATATAACAATACTATACATACATTAACCGGATTCACACCAAATAAACTAATGTTTGGAACTGAGTTACCACAACAAATAGATATTGATACTGCTCGACAAACAGCAACAATGAGAAGCAATAAATTTAAAGAACAGAATAAACTACGTCACGATATCAAACATCCGATGTTAACACTAAACATTGGTGATACTATTAAAAGACGAATACCAACAAACCTACCAACGAATAACAAACTAACTCCTCGTTTTGATGGACCATTTAAAGTTATCCGAAGTTATAATAACAATTTAAATTTTGAAATCGAGAATGAATTTAAACAAACATTAAAGGTTCACATATCGCAGATCGAACCTTATAATAACCGATAATTAATTTAATTAAGACAGGGAAGAGTGAGGTGACCTCATGTCACACCTCTAATAAATATTTAATAGTTTAGTTCATATTTTGTATGTATTCATTGCATGCGTATTATTATATTATATTAATTTATATCATAATATTTATTATGAATATTTGAATAATTATTTCAGTTATGAAACTGATGTTAAAGAGTTAACATTGAATAAAAGTTGTCATCCATTTTTGAGCAATCAAAGCATGATTAATTTGATAACGTGTCTCATTAATTGTAATTCAGTGACCATTTATTGAATATCACTTATGATTAAAGTGTGGTCATATCAAAATAAAAAAGCTTCTCTCGATTCAGAGAATAAATGCTATACGTTTTATAAATGGAATTTATCTTTAATAAACTACTTGTTCTATCGATGTTTAACGTTTCACTGAATAGTTATAAATTAGATTTCCTTTCACAATAGAGATTACATTATTAGTTTAATGATTAAAGTTTACAATAGACAATTAATAGTTTAAAAACAGAGAAGATTGTGTTATTATGCGTAATAAATCTAAAGCGTGTGCTTGTGATTTATATTTATTAACATACAATTAATTATTATATGTTTTTATTTTTGTTGTAACAATTTATTTCTCTTTTTAAATTCAAAATACTTTACACATTTTGGTTTATGTTATCACTTCAGCAGAACAACGGGATAAAAATCGCCCCAAACACACTTCGCGCTCATAACTTTTTTACCCTAAATGTGATCTTATTGGGGTTTTAGATATGCCTCAAATAATTATTGCTTAGTAGATCAGTGTTTTCCGATTCTTAGTCATTTAAAACAAAATTTATAATAACCCTTATGTAATTACGGGACAATCAAGTACCCCATAATACCTTAAATGGATGCCAATGCTTTTCAATGCGATTTTCTCCTTTGAGTTAGCATTTTCTGTATAGCACGAAGAGTCTAAATTTAGGGGTGTTGCGCATAAAATGTGATGCGCAAAGCACAATGGAAGGCAGAAAAATATTATTATCCCATAATACCTTCTGAGTTATTTTTTCCGATGTTCTGCTGAAGTGTTATAAAAAATTACACTATTTTTCAATTAATTTCGATAACTTATTATAAACTTTATTTTTTATTGAATTCATTATAAATCTAAGAATATTCAGGGAACGTCTTTTATCACATATTTAATAAAAGGTGAACGAATAGTTTAAGGATTAAAATACGTTTCTAGTATTTAAATAAAAAGATATTTTATTTCGATTCTGTGAATAAATACCACACTTTTTAGTAAAGTAATCTAACTTTAATTAAGCGATTTGTTCTGTCGATAGATAGCGTTGCAGTGAATAGATATACAATAGATTTCATTTCACATTAGCGATTATATTTTACAATAGACAATAAATAGATTAAAAACAGTGAATATTGTGTTAGTATTAAAGATGAGAATTTTTAGCCTCTTAGCCTCATAGCCTGAAGAGGCTCAGGCTAAAAGTCGGGCTATGGCTTTGAATTTTATAACAGGCTCAGGCTTAGGCTCTCAATGTTGTAGCCTCTGAGCCTCAGGTTAAGGCTAAGGCTATAAAATTTTTAGCCTGTGAACCTCTAAAGAACAAATTATATGTATGTGTAACTTAGTATGCGTAATAATGCTAAATAGCATGCAGGCCTCAGATATATGTTTATTAACATACAAATAATTTATAATTGTATTTATTTTTGTTTTAACAATTTTTTCTATTTTTAAATACAAAATGTTTTACACTTTTTGGTTTATGTTAGAAAAATTACACCATTTTTCAATTAAATCCGATAACTTTGATTTTATTATAAACTTTATTCTTTATAGAATTCATTATTATTCAAATAAACTGTTAAATAACAATTTTTACATCCCTTTTTATAATATAACACATATTAAGAAAAAATATTTTTAAAAAAATTAATGTATAATCAATTAACATTAATGAAGAAAGTCAGCTCAAATCCTCGAGATTTGGCTGAGCTTTGAGTTCTCTGAACTAATAAAAAATTTTAATTGATGAGCTGAACAATTTCAAGATCCAAATATTCTGAAATGAGCTGAATATTTTCGAATCGGCGCTGAAGTGTGAACTAATGAGTTAAAATTAGTGTTCATAATTATATTTTTCTATAAAAAATTTATTATACTTATTTATTTTTTTTCTAAACATTACAATAATATATTATGACTCAATATTAATCTAATTTTCAAATCAACTTTAAATTTTTAATCGTATTTATATTGATTATGTAACAGGAAATGAAAGATACTTAAAGCAAAACCCAAAAGTCATTTCATAATTCGAGAATAAGATGAACATATGTGTGCTGAGCTAATAAATACAGAACTAAAACTTTAAA
>JAQGAW010004982.1:0-10218 GCA_034698025.1 Phthiracarus crinitus | reverse complement strand
ATTACAGTCTTTATCACTAGAAACAGTACTTAGCAAAGATATTCTCGACGAAAAATTACTTTTAACTAACTATTATATTAAACTTTATTTAAATTACCAGCCTTATTATATTGAGGCTTTAAATCCTATTGTAATGTTACTTATACAATATTTTGCAAATACATTAAGGTCCTCATTTTCAGATTTTCTATATTGTAAATCTAGAGGATTTCCTGTTGAATTTGTCATTGTTTCAGATTAAAACACAAAATCAAATTATATTCAAAATTTCACATAAATAATTATTATTTTAATTTAATTAAAATGTTTGTTATTTTATAAAAATTATTGTTATTATTTATTAGATGTCTTCAAGTAATAATTCCGATAATCAAATTAAACGAAAATTATCTTTTGATAATTCACAAGATAAAAGAGTTAGACGTTTATCGAGATCAACTGATAATGCTGTACCGTATGATCTAGAGAATGATCCAGATAACAGTAAATATTATTTAATATATGTTTAAAGTTGAAAACTAAAATTAATTAATTATAAACAGTGATAAACGATTCAACTCTAAATACAGAAAATGTATCTAATCTAGGAAATACAATACATTTTAAATCTAGAGGTAATACAACAATAATATTTATATTAATTTTATTAAATTTCATCACATAATAGAATTTACCAATGTTTTCAACTCTTGGGCACACAATCTTCAAGCGAACGATCCCGAAATGTATGATTACTATATGAATTGTTTGAATGATCAAAGCAACAATCTTCAAGTTGAACCACCTATTGTCGCCGGACCAAGCAATAGAGATGCCTACGGAAAGTGTAAATTAATAATTAATAAATAATATTTATAAAAAACTAATAATAAAATTTAATAGCATATAATCCTGAAATAATACATGAAAGTGGTGTAAACGAATCGGACAGTTTTGAGTATGAAAACACAAAAGGTATTATATAATACTGATTGGGTGATATTCTAAAAATAAGAAATTTTTTATAGGAGAATTTCTACATAGAGGTTTGTTATGGGGTGAACTATGGGAAAACGATTTTCATACTTATACACTTCGTGTAATTGAAACATATGATCCGGATTACAATAACGAAAACATTTCTAATTTTATAACCACCACACCGAAGAAAGGGTTTAGAGGTGTTTTAGATTATATGGAATTTCTATCAAATGGGACAATTGAAATTTCGGATGATAGTATTCAGCCAGATAAAGATCGGGAGCGAAACTAACACCGAATGGTACCCGCTTGTACCGGTAGAGACCTTTATGGGTATTGATGACAACCAAATCTTTGGCTTTGTCATCGAGCTCGACCTGGAGGCACGCATCTTTGAGGTCGAGTTTAGAAAACACCGTATAACTCGACAATCTCGAGAATAGATCCTTATTTGAAGGGAGAGGATACCAATCAGGCTGTCTTTCAGGGTTGAGAGTGACACTAAAGTCACCGCATATGCGTACCGAACAGTCTGGTTTTAGATCAGGTACAACAGGCGCTGCGAAATCAGACTTGAGAATAGGAGTAATGACACCAAGACTTTGAAGACGCGTAAGATCAGCCTCGATCTTAGGCTTTAACGCAAAAGGAACTGATCTTGGTTTGCAAAATTTCGGACACGCACCTTCACTTAACTTAATTGTTGCCTTAATGTTTGTAACTAAGCCCAACTCCGATGAGAAGAGCTTCGGATATTTCGCGCAAATATTGATTAAACTTATAGAATTAATGAAACGGTATCCTTTATTGAGACGACTTGAAATGTAGTTCCAGTCCATCGGAAATCTTGAAAGCAGATCCCGACCCAATAAAGCTGGTAACGAAGTCGAACGAACCACAATTATTGAAGATTTGCCTGAATTGTTGTTAATTGTAATCGAGGCGTTGAATAAACCGTAAACCGGAAGTGATTGATTGTTGTATGTCCTTAAAGTAATCGTTGTATTTGAAACTTTCGGAGAACCAATACGCTTCCAGTGATCCATTCAAATCAGAGTATAAGAGGCACCAGTGTCGAGTTCCATATCAATCGTTGTCGAATTAATCGTAACAGGAATGATGACGGCTTCAGGTGAAGGTTCAGTTGGAGCTCCTGTTTTAAAACAGGAGCTCATCAGAACTGTTCCAACTGAACCACTTGAAGGCTTTGAAGCTGAAGCTGTACTTCGACAAACTTTTGCCAGATGACCTTTCTTCTGACATTTGTTGCAAGTAGTGTTGATATGAGAACACTTTGGAGCCCAGTGATCCTTTGAACCGCATCGATGACAAGCGCCAGACTTCTTAATCGGTGGACCACTTCGTTTAGTATTCGATCGCTTTGAAGATTTTTTTGAATTTTCGATTCTTTGAATAGTTGTAGACGAAGACAATAACGGAGTACCCAGTGAAACGATTTCCTTATCTTCGACTTCGAGTTGAGACGCGATGTTAACTGCTTTCTCGAAAGTGAGGTTAACTTCGGTGATAAGACGTCTCTTCGCGGAATCGCTGCGAATACCAGCCACCAGTTGATCGCGAGGAGCTGCTCACAGGTGTTCGGCGTAATTGCATGTCATACATAATCGCTTTAATTCGGAAATAAATGTTGAAATTCACTATTCATCCAGTTGTCGACGAGGCAGGAAGTGCTGTCTTTCGGCGACTTCCAGCGATGGCGGTTCGAAATGTTGAGTGAGGATAGCCACCAACTGGTTGAACGTCTTCGACATCGGATCTTCTAGAGTGCAGAGGTTAACCAATAGTTGGAACATGGAGTCGCCCATTACCGTCACGAAGACTGCCACTTGACTCTCTTCCTTTACTTTATTGAAAATGAAGAACTCCCGAAGTCGAGAGACATAAGTAGCGAAACGGCACTCCTTTGGATCAAACGCAGTGATCGATCCGATTATTCCAGCCATTGATTACGAAGAACTCGCGACAGTGAATTGAAAGAAAAAAAATCGACAGTAAATACGAAACCAAATGCAGACAACAATCGGTTGAATCGAAATCGAATTGTAGGTATTGATTAATGACGCGTTGAGACCATCCTACCGACTGCGCCAGAAAAATTGGTGTATGCAGACGTTGTAGTAGTAGATCGGTATGGGAACTCCTATATTAATATAGGAGTTCTTGTAGCCGAGGAAGAATGGTTCCTTAAGAACCACGAGAACTCACCAAAATTTCCACGTAAGTGAAAATAATCATAAGTATAGGAAACACAATACTTTAATAAACAGACTGCATTTGGATCATATAAATACTATTTAATGTTTACTGTAAAAGCACATGTAATGTAATGATAATAAGTAATACGTGTAATAAGTAAGTATACACGTGAATGACTAACAATACAGTTGTTATAACATTAGTAATGGAAAGTTACAGAAGCTTTAGAAAAAGTATTACTAACAGTGTAGTGATCTGTAGTTCACATACACTACAATTAGATTAATTGAATTTACGTATAGAATAATAAATCATCGAAATATCGAATTTGGTTTAATGGCAATATTGGTAGCGATACTGATGTTTGTGTTCACAGAATTACGCATTGTGTTCGCGCAAAGGGAACCCATTTGGCAGTTAAGACTTGCCTTACTTTATCTTCTAATCATCTATATATTATCGGATAGCGTGGGATACTTATTGTTTTTCAGCCAAATATTTCCCATTTTAATTCATTCGTTAATTCGTGAAAGTTTATTCCGTAAACGAATCGGAAATAAACGGCTGGAATATTTTCTGTGTTCGATCGTTGTGTCGTACTTCTGTTTAATCTCACGGTAATGTATTCTTCATTTTCATTTATAAATTTCATTCAATTATATTTATTGAATTATGTTTAGTTTAAAAAATCCGTCAAAAATGTTTTATGTTTTACTGGTTATATCGCAAACTATAAGTACTAATAATAGCGATTCCAAACAAAAATTCGCTGCTATTCGTAAAGTTGCCAATGATTTATCTGACACTACTATACACCGGTGGTTATATAATTGTCTACAATATGGTTGTATTACTATCATTGATTTTACTTCACGCGTTAGTTCGTAATACATTGTAAGACAACGGTCTCATCAAAACACCGATGGGTTTGCTTCTCAATTTGATCGGTTATAATCTCGAGAATACTTATGCCAGAAATTTAAGGGATACAGTTTGAGTTTAGATTTTACCCCAAGGGGTATAAGGTAAAGCTCTACGATTTTTAAAAACTAGACTTTGTGGGATAAGCTTGAGCTTTTGCCTCACTTTCGTTGAAATTGACATTATCCATCATAGGGTAAAAGGTCGGGGAATACGGTATATTAATTAATATTTTCAAAAATCAACATAAAAATATTTTATTATAATTTTAAATAAATACAACTTACAATTATTGTAAAGTATATGTTATTTAAAGGTATTATCATTTAGTATTATTCAAAATTAGAAAATTTCACGATTAAAAATTTATAAATATCGAGACCTATTTATCCCTTAAATTTCTGGCATAAGTATTCTCGATATTATAACCGATCAAATTGAGAAGCAAACCCATCCGTGTTTTGATGAGAAGTTTGTCTTTCAAAATTGTCAAATTGAACAACACTACTATTAACTTCAAATCGAATTTGCACGTCATATGATATAAAATATTATTTAACTGACATAAAATTGTTACATTTGAGTAATTTATTTAATAAATTATTTAAAATGAAATATATAAGCCAATCTACCAATTTTTTCATTGTTTATTATTTATATTTAAATCACATTTTAATTAATTATAAATATAAGCAAAATAACTTTAAATTTTTTGTCGTTAAAAGTATAAACAAATAACTATAATTATAAATTAACATCAATTTCTACCATCGATATCGTTCACCATTTCTTCCAATGTCTTTTGTTCGTGTGTGAACAGTAACGCTTTCACACATCGGCTGAACACATCATTTCGAAAGCAGTCTTGTCTTTTGTTAAAAAAATTTATTTTAAAATTACTAAAAGTCATGAAAAATCATTAACTCCGCACACATACCGGCAACTGGTTTGGAGCTCAAGTTCGCGATATAACTGATAGCATTCATCGCACACGCCGTCCAAACGCGCGAACTTTGCTCTGTCATAAACACCGAGACAGCCTAAACTGGTAAAACTTCGTCTATGATAATATCGCGAATCTGTATTGGACAACAGAAAAAATATCACTAGCATTATACAAATTATAATCGATTGCATTGACAAATATATGCACTGATTTTTAGTTGTGAATGAAATCATTATTATTTAACAAATTTAATACTTCTAAACTTTAATACTTTAATCACTTTGAAAAAAGCTATATTATGGATTTGACCTTTCTCTGTATGTCGTAACATCATACAATGACCCCTATCTTTGTTTATTAATGGATTTTACCAGTTCTTTATATTTATTAAGGGGTTTTTTCTTTATATTAATTAAGCGATTTTTTTTCAAAAAAGACTCCTAACTTTAAAAGAAATTTCCAATAAAGATTCCTATCTACAAAAAATAGACTCCTATCTTCATAAAATCCATTTATTAAATTAAGAAAAAATGCAAAAAATCTATAAAAATGCGAAAAAAAATCGATAAAAATGCAAAGAAATCGATAAAAATGCAAAAAAAGACTCATATCTTCAAATATGACTCCTATCCTCAAAACATACCCTTTATAATATAAAGAATAAAAGACTCCTATCTTCAAAAAATCAATTTTGGCAGTAATATCTTATATATCCTAGATTTTTTGACACATGCCATTTTTTCGTAATATAGTTTGAATTTTTGACATATGCCTATTTTAGCAGTAATATCGTATATATGCCAGTTTTAAATCTAATAACTAATAATATCAAAGAATAACGAAATTTAGTGGAATATTCCGCAAGTCTTAAAATATTGATAAATAGCGAAATAAAATGTCATTTGCTGAAAATGTCTAATAATGCCATATACAAAATTAGAATGACATCAACTATTAATGTCCAAAATTATAAAGTTAGTTTGAAATTTTTAGGCTCTTTTATTTTTCCAATGAATTATTAAATAACCTTTAATGCAATTACATTCATCATTTAAATATTTAATGATGCAATATGTATTAAAATCAAAAACTCCATATTAAACAAAAGAACTAAATTAATCGATTGCCTACTCGTCGTATTTAACTGATTTTTCATTCACTACCAAACTCTATGCTTTTTCCTTAACCCCAAAAGCTCAGACCTGTCTTATGAAGATAGTTTGTTACGCGTGGACCTCGATTTCGCGATCGCGAGTTTCTTCGACGTTTACTTCGAACACAAGTTGATTGACAACTATCACGAGATGGAAAATTATTCGGATTTTCGTCACAACCTCCCCATACAAATGGTTGACACCTTTTCGTATTAATATCGTAATAATATCTTTTGATATGTCCCCTACAATTGCCAGTTAACGCTTGGAAATCACATGCACTATAAACAAAGTCAGTAATGGGTGTGGTTGTGGACATGTCATCTTCGTTTTCGTCAGGACTAAAACATTCAACTAAATATATATTATACATGTTTTATAAATTATGCGTTTTATTCATGTTTTAAACATACCTTTTATTAAAGTATTAGTGATTATAAATATACTAATAAACAAAGTGATAACTGACATCTAAAATAATACTCATTATTTCATGGATTGCTTTATTTCTAAATATACAATAATAAAATACTTACCATTATTTTATAAAAAAATTTTCTTGTCAAAATTAAAATTACATATGTATTCAAAAGTAATGTACGTGTCATTTATATCTACGATACATATGTTATGTTATAATTGCTTTATTTTAATAGTTTCGTATGTTTTGCAAATTCTTTGAAAATTCTTAATTAGGTTAAAGAAATTTAATTATTTTGTAAATTTAAATAAAGTATTTCGTACTTTTCTTAATTTTTAGGCATTATTTTGTTATATTGTTGAAACTATATAAATATAATACATCTGTAATTTATAATTAGCCCTAAAAGAGCATAATTAATTGGAAGAATATATTCTATCTTTCGATGAAAATTGTTTTGAAAATGTTAAGTTAAATTATATAATGAACATGATTTTTAAAATTTTTAATTTTAACATTTCTTTGATAACCGAGAAAATTCTTTATAATTTGTTATGACCACAATCTTACGGAATTGTTGTTTAGTTGATGGTCAGTTAAATTATATTATTGAAACGCGTTTAACACACATAGCATGCTTTATTGAAATATAAATGGATGACACGTATGGCTAACGTTATGTTAACGTTAACTGTTAAACGGTTGCGTTACAACTGATTTGAAAATGTAATACATTATATGATATAATAATTATAATATAATAGTAATCATAGCACGCGTTACTATTATAACATTCAAATATCAAACTAAAACTATGGGTCACTATATGTGACTAGAGGTCACATCACTCTTCCCGGTCTTCTCAGACAAATCCCGGTTATAATAAGGTTCGATTTGCGATATGTGAACCTTAAATATTTGTTTATTTTCGCTTTCGATTTCGAAGTTTAAATTGTTGTTAAAGCTTATGGTTACTTTAAATGGACCTTCAAAACGAGGAGTCAATTTGATATTTGTTGGTAGGTTTACTGGTATATGTCTTTTAACGATTGCACCAATGCTTAAGGTTAGCATAGGGTGTTTAATGTCATGTTTCTTTTTACACAATTCTTTAAGCTTATTGCTTTTATTTGTTGCTGTTTGTCGAGCTGTCTCAATATCTAATTGTGTTGGTAACTCAGTTCCAAACATTAATTGATTTGGTGTGAAACCGGTTAAAGTATGAATAGTATTGTTGTAATTTGAAACGACATCGCTTAAGACAGTAGACCATTTGAGGTTTGGTTTATCTAGAATTGACATATGAATTCCTTAACAATAGTATCATTAACCTTCTCATTACATCCATTTGTTTGTGGATGATACGTGGTAGTAATGCTTTGCTTAACGTTATATACATCAAGGAATCGTTTTAATATTCTGCTTTTAAAATTCGTTCCATTATCTGTTAGAATCCGATTAGGTTTTTGTTTATCTAATATTGGGCTAAGCATTTCGATAATCATTTGAGTGGTATTAGTCTTTGTAGCTTTAGCCCAAACATAGCGTGAATGGTGATCAATGAATACATGAATGTATTTAGCCTTTGTATTTCTGGCAGACGAACCCATAACTATTGTGTCCATAGCCCATAGTTCATTTGGTGTCTTAGGTGGGACTAATGGAGTCAGTGGTCCATACGATGGATGATTGCTAAGTTTTACAAGTTGGCATGTGTTACATGTTTTGATATGCCACTTGATATCTGCTAACATGTTATTCCAAAAATACTTTTGCCTAATGCTATTGATTGTTCTTTTCACTCCTGGGTGTGAAGCGTTTTCTTGATTGATTATCATAAACTCATTTACAAATTGTTTCGGTATAACAGGTTTGAAATATTGTCTATAATGTTTTCCAATAATTCCATCTTTCAATTTAAACTGTTTTGAGATTTGTAAATTAGCTTTTGTTTGCCAGTCTTTGATCGTTTCTATTGTTAACGTTTCACTCTTATATACTGCTAATAATATCGAAAAATAACGAAATAATATTACAAATGCCGAAAATGGCTAATAATATCGAAAAATAACAAAATAAAATTACATATGCCGAAATTGTCTATTAATATCGGAAAATAACGAAATAAAATGACATATGCCGAAAATGGCTAATATTGCCATATACTAAAATAAAATGGCTATAAATATCTAATAATATTAAAAACCGAAATAAACGGCTTCTACCACTGATATCTTATAATATCAATAAATAAAAAATTTAACAAGAGACTACAAACTATTTAAAAAACAAAAGTCATATATTACGACCGTTGCGAACTTTTATCTTTCAAATTTCATAGAATATTAGTTTCACTTAACTTCTAAGTTCATGCTTATTAATTTTTCTGATTACTATTTACAACAGATATTGAAATTCATTGGTTGTGTGATATAAAAAATGAATTTATTTTATATAGTTTTAAGAAATATTATTAAAGTTTTAAAATTAAAAATTCACTCAATACATTAAATATTTTGTATTTAATAAAAATAATAAATCAGAATAGGATTTTCCTGGAAAATTCCCTATTTTTTCTTTGATAGTATAAACGGGAAATTATTAATCAATTATAAGAAATATGAGTCGTTACTTAACTGATTTGTTAAAATTAATTGATAATATTGTAATAAATAACAATTTAAAACTTAATGTTTATAAATAAAGTTGTTTTATGAATTTTTAAAGTTTTATCAAACGTTTCTTTAATTTTAAAAATCTAATTTTTCTTATTTTGTTGTTATCATATAATTTAATAATTTTAACAGTATTCTTCAAACTAAAAACTTTCAACCATAAAAATCGTAACTTAATAATCCCTTAAATTTTTTGCAGTCGAATACTCAAGATTGTATCGAATTATTGAGAAGCAAACCCATCGGTGTTTTGATGGGACGGTTGTCTTCCAGTTTATTACGGACTGATGCCTGCATTAAAATCAGTGATATTAAATCTATGATACTCAAGTTAATTAGATAACCACCTCTTTTGTTAACGATTGTCAATAAAATATCGAAAAATCTGAAAGACGTGAATAAGGGTTGTGTGCTTAAGAGGTTACTCGTAGTCATAGCAGGGGTGTAGTGTCGCTCAGGAAACTACAGGATTTGTTTGGTCTACTATCGGTTACCAGAGTGTACGAAATCGTTACCAACTATGTAACTTACAGTAACTGTATTTTAAGGTTTACTGTATTTACGATTAACACTGAATTACGGTTTGCAGTGATATCGCTTAGAAGTAAAATAATTAATAAATATCTAAACAGAATTACTTTCCATATTATTTGTTGAATTGATTTATTTAATGATTTGCAAATAGCTTTATTGCTACTAAACTGCAGAATCAATTAAATATTTAATTAATAAATTAACTTCAACTTAAATTAAATTATACGACACAAGTTATGTGTTAAACGAGAATTATATTTATTAGTGACTGTTGTATTCAATAAGTGACTGTGTTAGTCTAAAGCTTAACAAAAAGTGAATACTTAATACATAAAAACTATTAGAAGTTAAATCAAAAAGTTAGTTATGACTAATAATTCATTAACAAAA
>JAQGAW010004981.1:0-10218 GCA_034698025.1 Phthiracarus crinitus | reverse complement strand
CCGAAAATGCTCCTTTTTATGCCCCGAATCCCTCCCGAATTTGCTAGTTTTTTACCCCGAATTTTGTTGTCTTTAGTAATAATATCATGATTTATTTCGATTGAGCAGAAAATTGTTATTCTATGGGTTTAATTTTTTTTCCAAAGCTTGTGTTTTTAGTGAATAAAGTTTTAATTGTTTTATTTTTATTACAATAATTTATATTCATTTGATCCCACTTTTACTAATTAGTATATATTTGGTTCAAGCATATGGAAACATGAGTTTATTTAATGTTGAGATAATCTTTAAATTTATTGTTTATATTATTTTGTTTATTAATGTATTTAGGTTTTTATGGCGCAATTGAAATGAGTGGTAATGCGTAAGTATAAGTTGAAATGCAACGAATAAACATCATTAGTGGTATCACAAGAGAAGAGTAATGAATAAAAAAAACTAAAAATACTCTTTCAAATACTTTACTTAAAATAGAAGAATGAAACGAAAAATAAAACAAAAAATAGAAATGTTTAGCGGAATATAATTTATTATTTATAATCGCTTTTCTCTTATTTGATGCGATAAGATATTCCATTAAAAGCATTTTTCGTAATCTTATTCATTTAAATCATAAATATATAAAATTTTAGTTTTTATAATAAACGATTACTTTAAATCTCTTTTTTATAAAAATGATTTTACGAAAAGTTGTAATCAATCAAAACCAAATATACCGTATGTTAAAATCCTGACAACCAGTTTATTTAATTCAAAATTTCAGAATTTATTTTTATCTGTAATTTTAAAGTTGTTTTATATTAAAATTCGTATACAATTACTTGATTGGACACAATAAAAGCCTAATGAGTATTATAAAAATAAGCTTATCGTACTTGTTGTTCACATCTTCAACAAAAATTTGTATGATTTTTGTTTGTTTTATTCATATAATTCAGATTCACAATCACTGATTCAATAATTATTAGAAATAAATCCCATAACTATAGAAACAATTTGATAAAAATGTGATAAAGAGTTAACCAAAAACTAATGAACTCAAAGCATTGAATATTTGCTTTATTTGATGTGTCTTATGTTGTGGTCAATCAATTCAGAATAAAAGATTTACATAGTCGTTGATAATATGACTTAAATAAAACAATCCTTTAATCAAATTAATTTAATTTAACTCTATTTAGTTGTCATTTTCCAATAGTAATTATTCTAATATTTATTGTCATATTTTTAAATATATCCATATATTGTCATATTCATATGAAATTTTGACTATAAATATTCTCCCAAAATTGTGACTATTTTTAGCATAGTTTTGGTTAATTTTGGTCATGTTTGGTTACGACCCTAAGTCTAGGAACCTTTGCTTTTCAACAAAAATCTCATTTCCGCATTTTCTGAATAAGATCTATTATTTCAATTATTTCTCAAATTACTTTGTTCAAGCAAAAGCTTTGAGTGATAAAGTGATGGCATTAATTCGAGAACAACCAATCGGATAAATAATTAATATGAAAAGGTTAACGTGAAAATATCGAGTGTCTCGAACAATGTCTGATTCGTTGACTAGGTTTTGATAAACTTTTACATTTCTAGCCGGAAAAAGTACTTTTGCTGAATATCATAGGTTTAGAACTTTTTTACCACAAAACTGTACGAGAATTGAAATAGAAATATCTGTGATTACAAGTTTGATAAGAAATCTTAAAAACAGTTATTATTATTAACACATAGTTCTTATAAAATGTAGAATTATTGTCACAACAATTTATAAAAACTTATAAAATTAATATTCTATACTTAATTTGTAAGTTAAGTAACAATTATTTGTCAAATAGGCTGCAATGAAAAGTTAGTTTAACATTTAATTTAACATAAAAGTTATATTGTTTTCAAAATGAAATGTCAAAAATGCATTATAGTTAACTTTTTTTTGGGTTTTACAAGTAATAATTGAATAAATATTTCAAATCAATTTTTGTTAACAAAAGTAAAATTTTGCTCGAAAAAATACGAAATTCACTTAAAAAGAATAATTAATAATTCCCTTAAATAAGTCGTAAAAAATAAATAATAAGCAAATATAAAATTATTCAATACTCAAAAATTACCATTATATGAACCATACATACACTCTCGCGTAATATATTTTGGAAAAAATTATCATAACTTTTAAATTTTACATATTTTTTCCAAAGACTTTATCCATGAAATTTATCAAAGAAAAAAATATTATGCAACTCTAACTTTAAAATCAATTTTTTGTCAACCCATTCCGTTAAAAACTTTATATAAAATCCGTTTAATGCATTTGATTCGTTATGCGCTGACTATCTCTTCACCACAGCGTGTGCCGCAAAATACTCTGTTTTAATCTTCAACAGCATTTGGCGTCGCACTCACTTCAGCGCAGTTTTCGACTAGAATAGGATTGATTCACTCTTACAATATTTTCACTCACCCTTTCATTATCAGTTTTTATTTAAATAATAGTAAAATACTTTCATTTTCAATGAAAATGTATTTTTATTACTTATTATTATTATACGTGAATTAATATATAATTTTCATCTGGCTTTGAAGCTATTTATTCTTTGTTACTGTTATTCTTAGAAAATAAAAAATAATAGTATGCGAAAAAATTATTATAGAAAATATCATTAATATCTTCAAGAATATAAATTATAATATTCTTTATAGTAAATATAAAGTGAATAAAAATGTTATTTAAGAAAGTTATGGAAAAAGCTTTAAACGCTGATATTATTATTAAAATATTGTGTCTGTTCGTTGTTATCCTAATCTTTTAAAAATATTAAAAAATAATTAATTATAAAAATAATGGATCCAATACAGTACGCGGAAAAAGTATCGCAAAATAATCTAAGTCTTGTGTCAAATCAATTGCCACCATTGGATGCGTTAGAGTTCTGGCCGTATCAGGTGATCGTCATATCTCTATACTCAACCACAGCATTCGTATCACTTGCTAGTAATTTGATTACAATAGTAGTATTAATAAAAGGCGATCGCATATCATCAGAGTTGTGGACTTTTTTAATCAACTTATCATTATCTGATATCGCAATGTCTATATTTTCGATACCATTCACATACACTGATTTTATGTTCGGTCGATGGATATTTCCTCCACAGTTATGTCCTATTGTTAACTTCGCACAGTTAGTGTCAGTGTTTGTGAGCGTATGGACGCTAACCATTATCGGTATCGATCGGTAAGTCTTATATTATCTAAATTACTATTGCATTTCATTACTATTAATTTAATGTTCAAGTTTTTGTAGAAATTGATTAACGTTTATCTGTTAATGTAATAAATATAAGCTCTTGATAGAGAAATGTTTGATAAAAATAACTATAATTATGTTTGTCTGCGAAGAAATAATCCAATTTTGTTGTTGCAAACTGCAGTATTGAACGTCTTTATCGTGATGTTGCAGATAATGTTTGCTTTTTGATTAAATGAAATCAATATTAAGATTATTTATCAGACGAATAGTTCTGGAATATTATGCATTTACTAGACTAATGTTTGTCTAACAATATTACTTCTGAAAGACAGACAGTTGGTTATAACTACGACAGCGAAAATCGTTAATTAACGATTCTTTAATACGATTCAAAAATGTACGTGAATAAAAAAAATAGATGATTTATAACTATTATAACTTATAAAAGCTAAATTTAATTTTCGTTTCGAACGATTTTATTTATTTCGAACGATTTTATTTTATTTTAAACGATTGTAATTTTAATGAAAATTTGTCATTTACTGATAAAAAAATAAATAAATCCGATGAGTTATTGTAGTGGGCGTTTTTTCGAGGTTAATTCGGAAAAATTATATAAAAAACCATTTACTAAAAAAATTTAAAATAAAAAATAAACATTTTTTTACATATTCCAGATTTTTGAACATTTTTTAATTGAAAACTTACACCAGATTGAGTAAATAGTTCTGTTTTAATACCTTTTTTCAACGATTTTTCTAACGATTTGATCATTTTTTTCTAACTATTATTAAACGATTTTGTACCCTTTTTTCTAACGATTTTCGTGGCCTTAGTTATAACTTCAGTCTTTCTTTATAACTTCAGTTCATTTGCCAGTTCTTTATTATAGTTTATTTGTTACTAAATACAAGTAATCGTTTAATCAAATAAAATAAAATACATAATTATCATCAGTTTTAACATGTCATAGTTATTGATTGAATATTTTGTGCCACTTATCGTGTTTTATATGTTTCCATATATTGCAAAAATAAGAAAACAAACTAATATATTAGGTTTTTGTTAGATGTTAGAGAATTGATACTCAATTCTCATGCCATACACGCAGAATAAAATAAAAAAATTGAAACACGATAATATCATCAGCGAACTCAACTTTTCAAATTCATACTTAATATGGCATAAGTTGCGTAAACTAATAAATGCAAGTTTTATCTCAAAAACTTTACTTTTTACGTCATACTTGAATTGAAAATGTTTCGATTGTTGTTGTTGTTTAATTATTTTTTGGTTTTTAGTTTGCGTGCGTCATTAGTAGAATTAACTGCTCATTAGGAATAATGTCTCTAATTTATATTTTTTTATGAATGGGAAATGCAATTTTTAGGTTTCGTTATCTTTAACTGATCTCGTCTAGACTTTTTGACAATTAGTTTATAGTGACAATTATTTGGAACAAAGATTACAATAATTGTTAACTAACTGGCACTAAACAAAACATAAATAAAAACAAAACAAAAAGCATAGTGTCTGCGTGTTTCTGATAAACTGAAGCTAACTTCACATTTGGTTAATTAAATTTAGTCCAAAATATTTTCGCAGAGTTTGATAAATGTTGTATTTAAGATAAATTCCGTCTGGGATTCTATTTGCCACTATATTTTGTTTAAGTTGAAATGTTAAAAGCTTTCAAATTTATAAAGTTTATTGTGGACAAAGAAAAATTTAAACTGCTTTTAACACTTGATTTAAATTTTTTTATTTTTCTATTTCTACTTTTCCCTGAAACGATGAGAAGTAAGAGTAAACATTTTTTAAAAAATAACTGAATCGCATTGCATTTCTTTAAAACCCATTTCGCTATGAAAATAAATTATACTGCTTGAATTAATGCACAAAAAATTAAAAAATTTCAATTTCTAATCTTTTCATAGAATAAATTCAGTCTAAATTTCTATAATAATACTATTCCAACAGTAAATCATTATTTGTTAAGCATATAGAATCGAAATTCAGTGATAAGTAGCAAATAAAACTTTAGCCATTACACGGTAATTATGTAAAATCATTGATATAAGATTTAAGGTATAAATTATTATCATATCTCGAGAAAATTAATCGAACCATATGTAAACTTATTAATCTTTTAATACTTATGTTTTAGTATTTTGTATGAAAGTTTCAGCGGTTAAGACTTGATTTTAATGATTAAGATTTAAATATATAAAACTTATTTAGAATCGTTAGTAAATCTAATATCTATTTATCGAACGCTTTTTAATTAAAAATCACTAGTTATTTTCAAAGAAGTTCGCTAAAAATAATTTAATTATTCGAACAAATGCTTTCTTAATTATAAGACGTTCACATATTTTAATAATAATTAATACCGTATTATTGCAGTGTTGCGCTAAATTTATTATTTTTTATATAAAAAATTTTTAATATAATAATAAGATGTGATATATTTTAATATCAAAAATAACTTTCTTTAATAAACTGCTCTAGATTTTTGCTATAATTTAGCTTTTAATTAAATTAATTCGAAATATTCAAGTGTAAAAAAAGAAATTTATGGAAATATTTATTTTTATTTTGTAATGAAAATCAACAGACACTCCGATTTAATAACAGAAATTTTTTCTAACGAGTTAGCTCACTGTTATTGAATCACGTCCAGCTTATTGATGTGTAAAACGCTGTCCGCACATCAGTTAACAATAAATTTATTTAAACAATAATTTATGAACACAAAAGTAATAAAGATTTCTTTTTTGTTCAATTTCAGTGTATAATTTATTGTTAAACTCATTAAAGTAAGTAAGCATTATTAATGTTCGTTTTTGTCGTAAAATGATATAGTAATTACATAAAGAGGCAAAATTTATTAATAATATACCAAAAAACAATTTACATTTTCGCTTTTGGTGGAAATAACTTTAATGTTTTTGAAAATGTTTATATAATGGGATGGATGGTGTTTACTATAATTGATTTTTTATTTCAATATTTTAATAAAATTGTTTTTTTTTAAATTTAATACTAAACGAATATTACTGAACTTTACTGAAAGAATATTAAAATATGAATAACTTTTTTAGCAATACCCTAGTTTTACATAATTAATAATGCACTGAAATATATACATATTTGTTGGGTTCTACGTAGATTATAATTTGGCGATATTTATTTCTATAAAAAGAATTTATTTGGTAATAATTCTTTTTAACAAAATTATATTTTATTCGGTCATTAAGATGATTGAAAGTTTTAAATGAAAATAATTCTTTTATTAATACAGTATAAATTGTGCACAGGCACATGTAGAAATAATAAATCCATTGTCTGCTTCTGCAAAGTCAGTCAATAATAACTCAAAATTAGTAGGCAATTTAGAAATGAAGCAGAAGTTCACCCATTTTTGGCAAATGCTAAAGTTTTCCGTCTCAGTCGACAGAACTATGTCATTAAATTGTTTTTAAAGAGAGTTTGGTTAGTGTTATCGCATTCCCTTAATTGGAAGATAAAGTATAAAACTATAAGATTACTGCAAACGTGTTGGCAATTAAATTTTTTTTGGCATCACTGGTATCTGAAAATAAATTCATTTCTTAATTTAACATTTCTGTTTACTCCTCAAGATATTTTTGAAAATGTTTTCAATATGTTTGGCAGATATTTCCTGATAACAATTCATGTCTAAAATTGTTAATTTAATTAATTACGGCATATACTAAGTATAGAAAAATAACAAATTGTTTATCCGCTCGTAAACTTGTAAACTTCAAAAACTTTTGTTTTTTGGTGTTGTTCCAAATTATTTGCTTGCACTTTGTAATCAAGACTGAAAACATAATATTCTATAACTGTGGTATATTCCACAGCATTCATTACAATTAACAGGTGTTTTATGTTTGTCAAAAAATTTGATATTAGTAGTTAATGCTCGTTTGGCGTTCCTATTCTTATAACATAGATCAGAAGATAAAACATGCAAAGTGGGCGAGGCTTAACTTTCCCCAGTTTTACCCCTAGTAGAGTGATTTGATTGGTTGTTGTAAAATGTGTATGTGTTAGGGTGGGCCTAGTGTAAAGTGATTGACAGATTGTAATGTTGAGTGTGACGTCATATGTTAGGATAGGACCCACGAAAAATTTGGATGTTGTCCAAATGATATCAATGATGTCCAGTGGTTATCCAGTGCAAATTATTTAGAATATAAAATATGGCTGTCATATGGCTGTTTATAATCTAAATAATTTGCAGTATAAGATTTAACAATAACCGCGTCATTATCCCATCCATTGTTTATTGAAATTAATAAATCGTTGAATCGGTCAGTACTAAGATCAAATAAATATTTTCTTTTGACTGAATATGTATATTAAAAATTTTAGAGAGTCTAGTAACCAACGTATCACCCGCATAAATAACGTCTAAATTACTAGTGAAACCTTTAAATGTTTGCTTTATTATTACGGCGTTACGTAAATCTATTTTAAATACTTTAACTTTTGAAATAAATTTATCGATCATATAATTTTCAAGAAATTCTGCTGTTTCATTTTCAATCTCAACATCCTCATGCTCCTCCTCATCATCTTCTTGCTCATCATCATAATCATCATATGTGTCCATTTCATCCCCAGAATAATAAGTTTCATCGTCGGTATCTGACTGCTCACTTAGAGCATATTCATAATCATCTATAGTATCTGAACCATCTTCGATATCATCATGTCAGTTACCATTACCATTGTTTCAATTATTGGAGAAGAATCTATTTAAGTTCATTGGTTGATTATTAGTTTAAAATATATGATTTTTTTGGATGGTATGACGTAATTTTAATCACATAAAACTTTGATTAGTCAATGACTAGCTAAGAGCAACTGTGTAACTATGTGGGTTAACAACATATGGTACTCGCATATGGTCTCATGGCTGTGGGTTCGCAACATAGCTAAACAGCTGCTCATTTTTGATAATTAAGTATTATATTTATACCCCTACCCATTATTGTTCATTGCACATACCATTACCTTAGTTTTCTATGAATAATTATTAATAAAATATTATTGATATATGTTCCAAGCATAAGAGGGGGATAAATAGTAGACTAACTGAATAGATATTACTTATTCCTGACAAACAATAGATGGCACCACACTCATAAATTCAATACTTAATTAGTGTGACAGCATAGCATCACATCATAATAGATGGCACCACACTCATATATTCAATACTTAATTACTGTGACATCATAGTGTCACATCATAATATATGGCAACACAAGCACACCTCTCATACTTAGTGAATTACATGACGTCATAGAATCGTATTCAATTTGACATACAAATATGAGTAATGCTATACTCAAAACTACTGCTACTCTGTTACTATACGCTGTTAATTAGGTCATGGGAATAAGTGCAGCAGCTATTACATCACATAAAATTCATTTAAAAATAATACAATGTCTATGTGGCACCAAACGGTTATTACTCATTGCATATCAGTGAGTTATATTTATTCATTAGATAAAAAATAGTCTATTTGGCGCCTTAACAGCCATAATTAGGTCAACATATGCATGTACTGATATCCAATATAAACCAATAGAAATGCGTCTCGCATTGAGTATAAGCAATGGGGGCGGAGCTAAGATAAGCGTAAAGCGTTTAAATGGTCCATTATATTCAAAGGTGTGCCCTATCCCATGCGAGTCACTGGTATTCACATGCGCACTGTCATTCACCGTTCAGACTCACAGAGGTAAGGATTTCTCATTAGACATCACTTCGTAAAAATTTTCGGGGGTCCAAACTCCAAATATTGTTGTCCTCAGTATGTGTGGCCAGTAACCACCATACCATAACCACAATATTTCATCATAAAAATTTTCGAGGTTCAAAGGTCATCAATGTTGGCCCACCCCACTATCGGTCACCATTCATCACTGGACATCACTGGTCATCACAGGTAACCACTGGACATCATTGATATCATTTGGACAACATCCAAATTTTTCGTGGGTCATATCCTAACATATGACGTCACACTCAACATTACAACCTGTCAATCACTTTACACTAGGCCCACCCTAATACATACACATTTTACAACAACCAATCAAATCACTCTACTTGGGGTAAAACTGGGGAAAGTTAAGCCTCGCCCACTTTGCACGTTTTATCTTCTGATCTACAGTATGTTATAAGAATAGGAACGCCAAACGAGCATTAACTACTGAATTATATAGTTTTTAATATTCACAAATAATTTAATGATTTTTAATTAATATGATAAAACACAACATAAACAAAAGCAATTATATCGCGAAACTTATAAAAAACAACTGAGCAAGCTTTAATGGATGGATTCCTTAATAGAGGGTATTACTATATAAAACAAGTTTTCTAACTTTCTGCACTATCGACAAAATTTAGGAATAAGCGTTCACATTTTAGTTAATTAAGACATTAATTATTAATCTTACATAATATTTTGCTTTTATGCCTGAAACATATTTTGCTGTTTGTATGCCTTTCATTCTAATTTGGATTCAATTAAATGGTTTATTAGAAATTCAAATTCTAATGAAAATAAAAATAACAAAAATATCTTAATGTGTATTTAATTGTTGTATGCTTTTTGTGCTGAATTTATAAGTTTAGTTTTTTTATCATTAAGCATATGCTAATATTACTGCTCATTTTTCACTTAAAACAAATTCACAAATACATCTAATGTTGCGGTCGTGTAAAACATTTTTAAAACGATCCGTTCGTTACAGTAATATTTAATAAAATTTGTTGCCACCAAATTAGTTTGGATGAAATTAAAAGATTTAAACTTTTTATGTGAAACGATACCCAAAGAAGTCGCGACGAAACCACCCACAAAACCAAGGCCCAAACCTAAGGGACTCCTGGGGGTCAATGGCACCGGTATTGGCACCAA
>JAQGAW010004980.1:0-10220 GCA_034698025.1 Phthiracarus crinitus | reverse complement strand
CCCGGCCCGGCCCGAGGATTTGTGTCGGGGGCCCGCGGGGGCCCGACAAATCGGGGGCCCGTTTACTAGTCTAGTTTGCACAAAACCACTCTTTTAAGCCACATTTGTGAAGTAAATTTTTATTAAGCCAAACTGGGTTTGAAGAGTATTCTCAAGAGTAAATTAGAATAACGAGAATTTCTTGATGTCAGGTATATGTTGTAATACAATAAACTTGATTATTGTTGTGTAGAACTAAAAAATAAAAATTTGATTTTAAGGAAGTTTTCACGAAATAAAAAGTTTATCAAAAGTGGTAAAACAGTTTTTTACGTTCTGCTAGAATTAGTAAACTATAGTTGTATACTCATTATTTTGTGAAAAATTGCATAATTGTGCTTTGAATGCTAACACGTATAATAAGCATATTATGTATATAACTTGATTATGTATATAAAGTATAAATTATCGCTAATTGTATTTTGGAAAATTGCATAAAATTATTGCTCTAATGAATTAGAATCAATGATATATTCTTTAGAATTGTTGAGTTTACAAAATAATTTCGTATTCGATCTTTTGTTGTTGTTCTTTCAGTTATTATGATTGACAATTGTTTTAATATTTAAATAAGAAAAACTATAATTAAATACAAAGTAAGTGAATTTTATTTAAACTCATTTGAAATTTTCATACCTATAACTTCCACATTAACTAAATTGGGAGTTATTTTGATACACATCTGATGCTATCTAAAACTCTTAATGTAATTAACTTCCACTTAAACAAAATTAAATTTCCTTTGGTTGAAATTAATAAAAATTACTTATTTGTAAATTAATTATAGAAATTTATAATGTCTAATATATTCGAGAGAAAGTGTTTGTGGTTTCAGCGCTTTTTCAATACGGAAGTCATGCAAGTATAATAGCAATACATTATTTATTCAGTTGATTCCATTAATATTGATGACGACAATGAGCTGAATCATAAAAATAACGAATGCACTCAGATTGAGATTAAAGCTTTTGAAAAATAAATTTGTAAATATTTAAACCGTAAATGCTTTACGACTAAAAGTTTTAGTCACTAAAACCATATCCATTAACTAATGAACTCATTTTTGGTTGCAATGGTTTACTTATGCTTCATTAATGAAAGAATTTCACGAATTAATCATAACTCATTAAAATTAATAATAATTTGAATTGACATAATTATAAAATAATATGAGAATAATTAATATTAATTTTGACTTATTAAATAAAACAATCTCAAGGATTTAACTTATTTTATGATGAAAATATAAATTTACTCATCCATAGATTAATGGTTAATGAATGAGTTGGATAGAGCTTACGAAAGCGATGGACATTCCACGAAGTGTTAGCATTACGTTAAATGATGATAATGATGACTCGGATAGATTCGCGTTCATCAACTTTAATAATGGTAATGAAGATTACGAGGAAAATACGTTCGAAATGCTATTATTACCGGAAAGAGTTAATTCCCCATTTGTACAAAATATCGCAAAGTTATCGCCACCTCTAATGTCTCCATCAGTGAGTATTATAGGCACTGGAATATGCGTTACAATGTGTGCGAACGTTGACGAAGATGTGGCTGATGTGTCGCCAACGAGAGTAGCGCTCAATAATATTCAAGAATTCGTTGAATCAACTGTTGTTCTCCGAAAAGATAAAAAGAATGAGCTCGGGATCAGTATAATAGGCGGAAATGATACTTATTTCGTGAGTTAATGCGCATTTATATTCATTTCATTATAACTTAATATTTTAAGCCTATTCCGCGAATTGAATTGAAGAAAAATTCGTAATAAGATTTGCTACTCAAGAGAAACCCGCGTTAAACCGCTGCCCACATCTATTACTTATACCGTAGCATAACACTCATTGAAATGAAATGAAATAAGTAATAATTTACATTTTTACGATAGATTGCGCGTATATGCTATTTTTGTAGAGCAGTCATTTATGTACGTGTACTTATGTGACGTGATTTGTCAAGTGTTAACAAAAAATATAAACCAAGAAAACAGATTTTAGTAAAGTTTATATACTTATATTTAGTGCCCCTTTTTTGTTGTTTAAACAATTTAAACGAAATAAAACACAACAAATCGGAATTTTTATGGATTTCGTTTAATAACTAGAGCGAAATAAAAATATTTTAAGCTTTATTTTTTGTTATTACTACAAGTTATAAGTATTTAATTTTAATTAAATGACACAAATTCTACCAAAAAATGCCTAAATGAAATCTTTGTGACGATGAATTACTTAAAGTTTTTTCAAGATCTGATTTAAAACTATAAATAATGATGGATATATTTCAGTCAAAGAAGATGTACATTGTTAATATTATTATTATGCAATACCTTTGAACAATAGACAATAAGTTTCATTTTAAATTTCTATTGAACAAATAAAAATAAATTTTAACTAAAATTAATAACGTATTTAAACGAAATTCGTTTTAACGTATTATTTATTTAACGGAATTAAGCGCCACAATTTTAATGAAATAATAAAACGAAATAAAAGGGGGCACTATCTATAAGTCATCTATTATGGCTAAACATCATTTAAAATAATTAAAAACTATGTGCTTATATCTATTAATAATTCAATGACGAAAGCAAACTACAAATAGTGAAGTGACATAGAGTGGGATACACAACAAAGATTAACTAAATAAAATATAATATTGAAGTTAAAAAATTTTATTGATTAACTAAACTAAATATAATAATTTACAAATTATACAAATAAAAAGAGTTTTAATCTTTTGTTTTCCAAATTTGTTTTCCAATATATTTTAAAATTTAATAAATTCTTTTAATTTAGTTTAACAAATTAGTTCATTTTAGTAAATAAAAAACCTTTTCATTCAAAACTAAATTTTTTCAACTTTTAGAATAAGAAGGATAAAAAAGAATTAAATATAATACAAGTAAAACAAGAATTTATTACTGTAACGTAATAAACATAAAAATAAGGCTAAATATTTAATGAGTAAATGGAAAATTCGGTTTTTAGCTTTTTCTAAAAGCCTAAATATATCGCATATATATACAATAATATAAACGTATTAATTTTCATTAAGGAAAATTTAAATTAATTTTAATAATTTTATAGGTTGTTTCCGTCATATAAATCATTTATTATTACCAGATAACAACGCAATACTAAATTTACTTATAATACCTTGAAAATGATAGATTATAAATATTTTCAGTTTGAAAATTTATCAAGATAAGTACTAGTATTAATGTACCGAGATATGATTGAGTCCAATTTTTGTGTCGTAAGTTCTTTTTAATAACCGAATTCAGAGATAAAACAAAAGAATCGAAATCTTAATTCTTTTTAAAAATATAGATTTTCAATAATAATTAAGTTAAAATTGTATTTTCAATCAAAATTAGAGTTTATTATTCAAAAAAATATAAAAAACACGATTTTGAATAAAGTCTGGGACCCAAAAATTTGTTTTAATAGAATCTATTATAGAAAGTCCGTAATATATCATAGAATTTGAATCCAAGTCATTGTGCTTTGCATATACTTGAAAGACTCGGACTATGCAATTATATTTTTATAAAATTTTTTCAAAATGAATAGCATAAGTTTTTAATTTTTAATGAATAATGTATTTATTTTCTCATACGAACAAACTAATAGACAAATCCGATAATGAAGTTATATGAAAATCATATAAGTTTTTGAATATTACATTAAATATTTTAGTTATTTAGAAATATGAAGATTTTACTAATGATTCTAACTATTATATTGGGATATATTACTATTAAAGCTCAGCCGATCATTGATTGTAGCGAATTTGATTATAATTATCTGCACAAATCATTTTCAAGTCTCACTGTGTTTGGCTCACTTGAGCGGACATATCCGACAAACAACGAGGAAATAAGAATATTTTGCAAGTATTTTAAACCTAATAATTTATGTGACAAAAAGTAAAAATTATTTTATGAAAATAAGCGAACAATTCCACACTCAAAGATGGGTTAAAGAGTATTCAAAAAAGTGCCAAAAAGGTTTAAACAAACAAATTCTCAGTTTATTAATGTATACTAATGGCAAAGTATGTATATTCGGATATATGCAAGTCTAACAGAAGAAAGCGTGAATTTTTACAATTAGCTTCGTGTGGTAATAAAGCGAAAAATGAGACAGTTTTATGCTATAATGATTTTGGTTTTACAGTCGATGGTATTCATCAAATTAGTGATAATAAGATGAAAATACCACTTCTTTGTTGGTAAATATTTTCTTTATTTTTTTAAAATTATAATATTTATGTTAAAAATATAAACAAAATTTTCTTTAATTGAATTATAAATCTTAGAGTCTGTATAAATATTCTAATCTTAGTATAATTAATGGATATTCCATTGATTTATGTAAGTATATTAATCCGTCCTCCGATTTGTCGGACCACTGCGTGCCGGAAAAACTAATTCTCGGACCGGGTAAGGTTCGGGCTTAGTATTATAATATACGGGCCTCGAATAATTTTTAAGTTTCTCATGAGTTTTATCGAAAAACCACATTTTATATATTTATATATTTTATATATAGCTATGTAATAAATTGCAATGCGTCTATAGCATAGCATCTTTAAAAACCCTCCACAAGCCTCGTTTCCACCCTTCTCCGATATTTCATATTGCAATACATATTATGCAATGTCCTCTACAAAATAAATTCTGCTTAAGACACTTGGGATTATCCCTCGTAAGCTAATTTAAAGTTTTTTTTACTAAAATGTTAAATTAATACATATGGTCCGTATTGTCCGCACCTTAATTTTTCTAGAAATTTAACTTTTTCATTAGATTGTCAGCGGACCATAATTCAGGGTATATACAGCAGCTGATTAAAAAATGCTGTTTAAACAGCAAAAATGAAAATATTTTAGCAGTCAATAAAACAATTATTAAACTACTTTACAAAATTTAAATAAATTTAAATTTGACAAATTATTTTATCTTTTATAAATATTAACATCATTTAAATAATATTTAATTATAATTTATAATTTATTAAATTTAGATATTAAAGTTATAAGTTGAATAAATGTAAGTCACTATTTTATTATTAATTTCATACATTTTTTTAAAAACAATTTTAATTCGTTTTGATGAAACAAATATCTAATAAAAATTGATTTGCTGTTTGGCAGTTTTTTTAGATGATTTTTTTTTAAAAAAGCCATAATACACATAAACCATAGAAAATATGAACCACAACCGTAACCTAAATACAAATCGAAGTATTACACGTTTTAACAGTAGAAGCTGTAATATATGCTATAACCTGATTACAAAAAACATTTATATTACAGTAGTTATGAAGGTCTTAAAAGTTGCAATACGAAAGGGTATGAAAAATATTCTCTACAATGCAATCAATCAGCGATTGATGGACTCGAAAGGATATTGGAAAAGCAATCAAAGGATGCGATGAGTTTTGTTTGCGGTGATTATATGGATGATAGCGATAAATGTGTTGGCATTCTCCATCTCGCGCCTAAAAGTGGCTTAAAAGTAGCTCCAAAATCACCTTTAGAACCAATAATCAAAATCTTATCAAGTATACCAGAATAAATTTTAAATGCAATTGAATATATTTATAACATTAATTATGAGTTTAAATAAATATTCAATACATTACTTTAGTTTTAATCCTAATGTTTTTTTGTATTAAAAATTTAGATTTATTTCCACGATAATAATTATAATACTGTTTGTTTATTTTGGAATATTTTTTAATAAATAATACAAAAATAAAAATTTCTGAATAAATATATAAAGTAATGAATTTTATGTTATTCTATGAATGTGACTAATGATTATCAAAGATGCCTAAAGATCATAAATCAATGTTAATGATTTTATAGCCAGCATATATTTTCGTTTTAATGCCGAACTAATAAGTAATACAATTATGCTCACAAAATAAAAACATAACAATTTTGTAGTAAAATTTAAAAAATTGACAATCAATAATAATTTCTAATATTATTGGTAGTGTGATCGTGAACACAATCGTTTGACATGAGTTCTTTTATTAGTATAATCTAAAACATCGTTACAGTGTATTATATATACTTTTATTACATGTTATTCCTTATTATAATTTTGAGTCATTATTAAAAAACTTTGATAACTTTGTAAAACTAGCATTAAATTGATTTCTTATCTCAAACGAAATTAACAATATATAAATAATATGGAATTTATATCATATTATTAGTCAGTAACTAAAACTAATTTATATTTCTTCGGTTCATAAAAAAATCCTAATATAAGTGACTAAATTTCCAATAATATTCTCGTTTGTTAAATATTGCTCACTTTCTTTATTTTCTGTACGATTTTTAATTGCAGCTAAAATATGTGATTCGCATAAACTGTTACAAGCATTGTTTCCTTTAGATTTTTCATAAGAATTATTATACCATTTTGTTATAATATCGATTAGACTGTTATCTGCTTTCATTGGTTTTTCGAAATTATAATATATTTTCGAAATTGGAATAAAGTCACAAATTAATATTTGAAAAAAATATTTCTGGATTTTTTCGAAATAAGTTAGTATTTGGTGAATTATTTGCTCCTCAAAATCCAAGTTTTTGCCAAAACACACTTCAACTAATATACGAATAAATATACTATAGATGTAATTGAATGGCATAAAGGGTTTTCCAAATTCATTCTTTAACAACACTTCTACCGTTTCATCTACAAATTTGTGCGTGATTTCACATATTTTATTGGTCGATAAGAATTTTCTAATTAAATAAAAATATATATAATATTTAGAAAAATAAATATTCTTTTGATTTTACTTTAAATCGATACCTCTAATAAGCTAACAAATGTATAATAAGCCAAACTTTTGATTCGTAAATATTATATCGCATAACATAAGCACGGTTTAGTTTTATAGATTATTTATGTTGATTATTTTTCCTGAAAAATTAATTCTAAAATAGTGAAGGGAATGTTGTCAAATAATATTTTTAGAAAATTGTATTTTCTGCAATTTCTATTACCTCTTAAGGATAAAAAAAGGTTTTGTCTAAAACCTATTTTCCTTCCTAAAACTCCCCCAAATGGACTTTTAGAGTTTTTGAAAAAGTTATTATAGTCATAAAAATGTCCACTATCTTAAAAATATTAATCATTCAAAAATAGCACTTAAATACTGTCTTGTAAATAAAAATTAACGTAATAATTATTATTGATAAATTCAATATTTTAAATCCAGTTCTTCTAAAAAAATTAAGTCTAAGCCAAACATATTCTTTAAACGTTTACTAGTCTTTTTCATACCTTAACGCATCGTTAGTAACTTTACGCAGTGTTTTGCACTCATCGTTGAAGTTCAATGAAACCAATGTTTTCTTTCCCCCAACGAATATTGACAAAATTTTCTCTTCAAGAGAGGGTACAAATCTATCAGAGCATTCATTATTCAAAAACGCATCTTTTGCCACATCAATACCACTTATTATAACTATAGGTGTCGAACACACCCAAAATGTGTAGATATCGCCATATTTCCGAGCAAGTGTTGTGAAGAAGTAAGTCGGATGTCGGTTTAAATTACTAATCAACACTTAAAAAGTAATATAATAAAATAATAATTAAACGATTAAAAGTAAACATATGATATGATGAGATATACTTAAACAATTTCCAAATAATGGTAGAGGTGTTGGTCCGCGAGGATAGTGTTTCAGTTTTGAATAGAAACAGTATATGCATTTAATTATATACAGAAGTAATAATAATAACGAAACGAATAACAAATAATTGAAATACATTTTATGGTTTAAATAATTATTAATAAAACAAATATTTAATTAAAATATTTTAGATGTTCTAAGATTAATATTTATTTATTTATAAATAATTTACTAAAATTCTTAAAATTAAATTATAAAACACTTTTTAGTGTTTTAAACTTTTGTAATCACAAATAAAGTTTTTAAATAACTTATTTGAAAGTATGTTCAAATGTAATATTCTTTTCAAAGCATTTCTTTATAAGCATCTTAAAAGTAAAATTATTATATTTAATCAACTTTAGTATTCATTTAATATGTAAATGTATTATTAATTTATTATATGTAATAATATCAATGACGCAGTGCTCGATTTATAATAAATTTTTTCATCATTAACTACATCTATAAATTAGATCTCGTAGTAATTTGGTATAATAATGTTTATTTTTAGTAATTTTATTATTCCAAATTTTTAAGTTTATTTATTGTAGTCATTAAACTTTTCTTTAAAAATTGAATTTATGTTTCACTTAAGGGATTTTATCATCTATATTAGAATATTAAATGAAAATGACGTCAAGCCTAATAAAAATCCTGTAAAGACGTCAAATGCTAAGTACTGTTAAAATAGAAAATATTTTATTTATTCCTTAGTAACTAAAATAAATTGCTAAAATAACTTTTTACATCGGAATTTTATTGGACCGAAAATGTATGCCTTATATGAATTTAAGTAAAGCTTCTACTGACGTAGATAGCCCTCAAACAATCGTTTGGTAGTTATTTTGCCAAATGTTATAACATTTTTTGAATTCTAACATACATATTAGTGTTGTTTTGATTTTAGAAAATCAAAATCAAAATACAATCAAATTAGAAAAACCTTCTGAAAATACAATCAAAATACAAGTAAAATGAAAAAATTTTGAAAAATCAAAATCAAATTAAAAATTACAAATAATTATAATTTTAATTTTGATTTTTGTCAGAAAATCAAAATCAAAATACGAAATGAAAATTGAAATTTTGACAAAAATCAAAATCAAAATAAAATTAAAATTAAAATTAAAATTAAAATTAAAATTAAAATTAAAATTAAAATTAAAATTCGTTTAAAGTCAAAATCAAAATACAATCAAAATAGGAATTTTGACCAAAAGCAAAATCAAAATACAATTTAAATGATTATTATGTTAATAATCAAAATCAAAATACAAACAAAATAAGAAATGTAAAGCGAAACAACAATAATACATATTATTATATAAATACATACTTAATTAAATAAATTTTTTAAATTTACGTTAACTAAAGCAAAATTTTGTTAAAACTTCTTTATTTTTACAAACAATAAATATAAAATGTTATACTGTTTATTATAAATATAAGCATTTTAATGAACAAATGACAAATGTTTAGTTTAACTGCGCCATAGAATCCAAATGAATACGAGTGAAATCGAATGGGTATCAATATTTATTTATTAAAATTTCGACGATTTAATTTAATCAACCAATAAAAATTCAAATGTTTATTATCTTAAACATTTGTTTTGATAGTTTTTATAGTGAAGCAATAATATCGTTGAAATATTTAGCAGGACTTTTCCACTTAACAGTTCGATGTCTCACTCGTTTTTTTGTTGACAATAGTTTACAACATTCATCTGAACCAAATGTTGTATATTTATTATCGCAAACACTTGTCAAAAAATTCAAAGACAAACTTTTGGAGAGGCTATCGATGTCATATATATGATCACTTGTACATAAGGAATCAGTTTTTCCAACGTCTTCACGAATCAGTTTTGTTAAACATTGAAATAATCTCCAGTAACAGCTATTAATTAGTAGTTATAAATGCAAACATTAATAAATCAATAAATCAGTGTTGAATTTATTGCTAACCAACAAACAGAAGCAAGTTTTAGTTTATTATCCTTAAATCTTTTAATCTCAATTAAATGATCCATTATTTCAACGAAACAAGTCTTTAGAAATGCTTTCTTCTTTGCATTCCAACATTTTCCTATTGAGAAATATCTTGCGTTCGTTAGATTTGATATGCACTTTGATTTGTAAGTTTGTGACACAAAGTACCTCATTATAGTCCAACACTGCCTTAAAAATGGTTTCATACACTTTTTGATATAATCTTTCAGGAATTTGTCTTCGCGTGGCATTTGAATCCTAAATTATAATATAAATTCTTATTAATAAATTTTTATAAATAGAAACTGACTAAAAACTACAGTATACAATGTAATCAGTAGGGACGCAAAAATCATTAATTAACGATTTATTAAAACAACTAATAATCGGAAGGAAAACGTATATTTAATTGGTATTTAACTTAAAAAGTTTAAAAAAGCTAAATTTAATTAACGAAACAAACGG
>JAQGAW010004979.1:0-10221 GCA_034698025.1 Phthiracarus crinitus | reverse complement strand
ATAAATTCCATAAATTTATGTAAAAATGGCTATTATGCTGTTAAGACTAATAATAATTTACCAGAATTTTTAAAAATTAGATCTATTCACCTAAAACATGACAAAGCAATAGTATTATGCAACAAATGTAAAACAATTACTTATAATAAATTGCTTTGTTCTTACTATGTAAACGTAACTAATAATGTTGAGTGTTTGAGTTTGAAAAATTTATTACATTATAAAAAATTATTTACTTTTATCAAAAACTTAAAATTATTCATAAATAAAACAATTGATTTTTAAATTAATGATAATAATGGCCACTATTAATCGTGGCCATTAAATTTTATAAATGTATAATAAATCAACATTTTTTTATAAATATCAATGAATAATATGAAAATTTTTAGAAAAAATTTATAATTACCTTTAATATTGCTTTTAACTGATTAATAAATGTTGAAATTTTAAAAGCCAAACATTAATGCCTATAAATAAATAATTAATTCATGAAAAATCAAAATAATATATCATTCAACTTATACAAAATTATTGTATTATATTCTTTACGTCATTTAATATTTGTTAAATAATTGTGATTTCACACAAAAATGAAATGAATTATATTATTATGATTTGTTTTATAATAATTAATCAAAAAATTATCGTTTAAATCCTATTAAATTTTTATATTATATCGTATTTTATTATAATAAACATTACATAGTTCTAAATCTAATTTAAAAAATGTTATTCTTTTCGATTAATATATTTCGTTAATTTTTATGATCCAAAGATTCCTTTAATTTAAAAAATAAATATAAGCTTATAGTAATCAAACAAAAATGATTAATGAAATTGATTTATACCTCAATTATTCGAAATTTTTCGTGAATTTTGAAAATTGAATTGATTTTGCAAATTTTTTAAAATATATAGATGGTTATGATTAATTATAACCATCTTTGAAACTTTAATTTAAAAACAAATAGTCCACTGTGACCAAAAAAATTATTAAAAATTGTTGCTAAATTTTCAAAAAAATTATAACAACTAACACATTGATCATTAATAAAATAAAAATTTTTATATCTTTTAACTATAACAGTACAATGATCTTTTGTATATAATATTATAGATTTAAGTTTATACTGAACATTATTTGATTTAAAATTTTCTAAATTAAAATCACGTTCTAGTGCTCCCTTTTTTAAACAGTTAATTAAATTAGTTATATGTATTGCTAAATAATTAGGTTTTTTATATGGCATACAAATTTTTATATTTTCATCAAAAAGTAGTGGAATTGAGTAAATTGAATAATAATTTTTTGCGTCAAATTCAATATAATAAGAACTTTTATGATTGTAAAATAAATATTCTAACGAGCTTTTATTATGTGCATAATTTGATAATGATATTAAAACTTTTAAAAATTTATCAAAAAAAATATTCGCATCATAACCCTCAGTTGGAGGTTTTCCTAGTAATAAAAAACCTAATTTGCCAGCAGATTGGCCATAATTTTCTAAATTTAACTTATTATATTGACGATTAAATTGAATAATTAAATCAATTATTGTTAAAAATTTTGTAATATTTTCTGAATCTAGACTAGTAATCTCAATATTTTCTAACAAATGAGAATAATTAGAATTTTTAACATTTACAGCACTAAAAAATTTTGTTAAATACTGAATTTCTAAGTTTAAAAGCATTTCAAAATCCTAATTATTAAAAAAAATTTGCAAAACCGAAACAACGGAGCAACAAATGTTACCATGATTTTTAATTCCATTTGGAATACACTAAAAAAACAAAAAATTACATTTTTATGGCCGCTATTTATCGCGGCCATAATATTTACCTTATATGGTAAAATTTTTTTTTCCAAAAATTTTTGAATTATTTTATTGCTGATTATATTTTTTGCTTCATTATCTTCAGTCCAATCAGATATGAATCTCTCGTTAAACTTAAATTCACTTCCATCTATCATTAATTTTGATTGTAAAAAATAATAACTTCCAATTTTTGTGATATTGTCGATAATTGTTATGTTATCAAATTTTTTAAGAAAATAATTTTTTAGTAAATCGCATGACAATTTGATATCTTTTGATTCATAATAATAAATAAGACTATTACCTAATAGTAATAAAATATGTATAAATATTTAATTAACAATTTTAAAAATTAAAAAATTCTTACTTTCATAATCAGTTTGAAGTTGTTTTTTATTATAAGTTTCAATAAAATCATCGCTTTTGAAATTTTCATAATATTTTTGTTTATAGTATTGATTTATTAATTTTAAAACATTATTATCGATTTGATCCCCAAATAATATGAAATCAATATTAAGTTTTCCATTAATATCAAAACTAGAATGTACTGATTTTATTGGTTGTACTGGTAGTGGTAATCCGTTAACAGTATCGCCAACACTGAGTGAACGCTTCTTCTCAACCAAAAGCGATCGATTAGTTTTAAGCCCATTCGCGTCAATAATGCCTCGAAATAAATACACAGAATTATCATAATATAGAAGTCCAATATTATCGCAGAAATTCGTTAAATCTTTTTTACTATCAAAGCCTAAGTGTTCGATAAGTAAAGAAATTGGATATTCTGTACGAGTGGTAGAACTAGAAGTATAAGCCTTGCAAACCACTTTAAACGCTTGAACTCTCATTTCGATAAAATATCGATGCAAAACACACGCATATAAATATTGTCCAGTTTTAACTAATTTGAAAAATTTTATATAATTGTTAAACTGATAGGAATTATAAACAGATTTTGCGAAACGAATTTGAGACGAGTTTTGAACATAAGTTCGACAATGCTTTAGTTCTCGTAATCTCATTCCTCCATCATTTAAGTGAATCAATATATCGTATGCTCTAATTTCCGCTTCGTTTTCGCAATAAATTTCACGAAGAGATAAGTCGTGGTAATAGTGTTTCAAAGACTGAATGCTATTCAGTAGACATTCTTCATTAATTTTAGGATCAAAATTAATCAATGGTTGTTCGCAGAGAACAGCCGAACAGTGAATGTAAAAACGCGCACACTTTTCGACTAAACATACAGATATCTTATCGCATATATACTGCTGAACAATGTCTTTACGTATTGATCGAGTTCTGTCCCAAACAAAGTCATACCATTTGCCACATTTGTCAACACTTCTACTGTCATCCATCACATTATCGCATAAGTGATCCATTGTTCTAAACAGTAGTTAAACCATTTATTAATACATTAAATTCATAATAATATGAATACGTTAACAATACCTTTGAAGCACATCAACAGCTCTCAACTCGTGAGGCAACGGTTCGTATTGATCTGCAGAACTTCTTCGATACTCCTTAACCATTCGTTTTTCGTCGACATTTCCGAACTCATCCAATTCGAAAATTGACACTTGATTTCTGTTTTGTCTGAAATATCGTTCATATTCGGGACACATGTCATCACACGTTCCAATCACTGCTACAGCTGTGGCCAAATCTGTTTGTTTGTTACGCTTTTCCCGAAGATATTTGTCTCGCACTTCTAATATCGATATCTTATCGTTGAAATCAGTGGCAGTTTTGAATATTATATCCTTTAATGCGATATCGATGTCGTTATCCATAATTGTTTGATGACTGCTAAATCATTTGAAAATATTAATAGTAATAATGTAACATTTATTGTTAATATTTTAATATTATACCACACGTGTGATTTTTTTGTTGATATCAATACGATTATACCATACAGTTATCTGTTTTTACGAATGTCTTCTCTTAATACTTCAATACTTCTATTTGATTAAACTTACGACCAGTTAATAATAACAATACTAGAAATTAAATAATACATTATACTATAATAGTTTAATTTGAGTGAATGTATATAATATTATATATTTCATTCAGTTTATTATAAATCACGCGTTAATCAAATAGTAATAAATAACACATGAAAGCAAAGCATTACTATAAAAAACGTAGCAAAAACGTTATTATAAGTGTTTACAGTATGTCTTATTTATAATATAAATGAAAGTACAGTCTGTTTAAAATACACGTGTTTTATTCTCAAAATATTGCATATTTTCGCGCATAAATACGATGTGAAAATAAAGCATAATAATATATATGTAAGTATAATAGAGTACTTGACGTAATTTATACTTAATTTAACATAATATTATTCTCAAGTACTTTATACTTCTGCCATTTTTAACTGTGTAGTAATATTTCGATTTTATCTTCATTTAAGTCATTGAAAGAAAGCGATTCTAAGTTTTGAAGACTATTTTCCACAAATTGTTTCCAACAGTTCAGTGATATTTCGGTAAATGTATATAAAATTAAATGTTTTATACGTTTACAAGAATTACTTATTATATCAATTGTTTGATCGCATTCAATCGATTCGATATTAATAGCAATACGTATAATATTTATACATTTATTTAACAAATAATTTAATATACGATTATTTACTTTCGAGTTATTTTTGTAGTTTAAAATTATTGAATTTTTATATTGTTTATTTTGATACTGAATACTTTCACATAATACAAGTCTATATTGTTTATAAAATATTAGTGCATTAAACTGTTTGTTAACGCATTGCAATCGAAAACAATCACTAATCGGTAAATAATGTAATATTACTTCACATAAATCATCATCAAATCTATCAAAACTATCACTTCTTCGTATGAAACACATTATTATTAGATATTTATTTTTTACGTAAATTTAACTAAAATTTGATGAACAATTGAATTAATTTGATGCACAAATGGCACACAAATCGTATGACAAACACATCAAAAAACACGTGTGTTTAATCAGTCATATTTGTTTGTATATCACTATTGACGACATTAATATAACTATAAATCATATGATACTGCCATCTATTATTTGAAAAAACGAGTCTAAAGAAAACATTTCGAATGGTATATTAAATAATTGCAATTTAATTCATAATCAACAAAAAATATTTGATTTTTGACTCGTTATCGTTATAACCTTAATATGATATACTAATAATACGATCAAATTTTAAATTTACATCAAATAAATCAAAATAACTTTCAACTTTGTTTCACTTGAGTTCATTTAAATCCCAAATTTTAAACTTCTATTCCATTAGCGATAAATTTAGTTATATTTATTGTTAAGTTTCAAAACGCATTTATTCTATTTTGGCTCAAATAGAAACATATGATATAAAATTATTTAATTGTAAACATTATTTGAACAGAAATGCTTTTCTAAAATAATAACTCAACTATATTTATATATTTTGTATCAATAATAACATTTTATTCATAAACTAAAAAAAATAAATAATTGTTTGAAAAAATATCAAAAAGAATGTTGAATGTAATAAAGCATTAATTGGTAATTTTAGTTATACACAACACTATATGTGTATTTGAATTTATCACAATTTATAAAATAATAATAAATAATTTCAATTTATTATGTCTATTTTAAACTATTGTGAACTGTCTGTGTGCATAATCTTAATATGTAGAGTAATCAATACAAAAAGGTGTGTTGCAAATATCCTAAATATCAACATATTGATACACAATGAGTAAGATTACTAGTGATATTATGCATGTAAATTTAGTTCAATTTTAATTGACAAAAAGCTTAACAAAATATAATAAGAATCAAATAGTGAAGAGCTACAACCATACAGTTAGTCGCTTAATCTGAGGGTACTTCTGGGTAACTCTACTTTTTGGTATTGAGGGTGAACAAGCTTTGGCGTAAGTGCCATCAAAATAATACTAAAAAATTATTATCAGAGGTTCCCAAAGTTGGGTCGTGAACAGAATAACTATTTTAATGTTAATTTCAGTTTTGGGTCGCAATAATAAATTGACCATAATTCTATTAAAATTATTTGCTAAATTTTTTAATAAATCTGTGAAATCTAAAGTTTTGCTAATGGTTACAATCTTGTTCTATATTATATTAATTTCCAAAAAGATTTGGTATACGCAGTAACAAGAGATCCAATAAAAATAGCTATTTTTTAAGAATTACCATATTAATTGATGTTTCTTCAATAGATTTGTAAAGTCTATAGAAACAGATTAATATAAATAAGATAAGCTCATTGCAATGCATCAATTAGGCTCAAAGCTCTTATACTTGAAAGATAAAACTTTTAAGCTCAAGCTCATTGAGCATAATGAGCATAATGAGCATAATGAGCATAATGAGCATAATGAGCATAATGAGCATAATGAGCTTTTGAGCATATTTTTAATAATTGTTTTAGAAAACCTCACTTAATATTGCTATAATTATACAAATGCTGCAATTAAGCAAGTATTGCATGTTTTAATGCATTGTATTTCTTTTGGAAACACAAAAGCATAAATTAAGCTGTCATAAAATTTTTTCTTTAGTGAATTTTAAATTATGTTTAAACTGAAAATTTTAGAATATATATAAGCTCAAGCTCAGTTCACCCCTGGTTTTGAGCTGGGCTTAATCAGTGCAGTATCAGGCTAAGAATAAATGAGCTTATTCTCATCATTAAAATATAGTTGTACTAAACTTGTGAATTAAAAACACTTATTCTAGTATATAACTTCTAAATACTATAATAAACAAATCGTATCCAACAATGATAGATTCACTATTTAATAATTAAAGATAAATAAGAGTAGAAATAATGAACATTTATATTATTGTAGAATACATAAAATTATTATTATATAATTTTTAAAATATTCAAAAATTAACAATAATTTTTCTATTATTATTTTCAATATACTCTATTATTCTAATTTTATCGATTTTATATTTTTTTGAATAAATATCGATTTTTCTAATACTTAAACAATTATCGATAAATGATATGACATTATTAGTAGTGAACATAATAACATGATTAAAATAACATTCAAAAACAATTCTTAATTTGCATAAATTTAGCATTTTTTCTAAATGTTTCAATATATTAATTAAACAAGGATTGTGTAGATTTTGATCCATACGAATATCAATAGATTTAATTTGTGGCAAATAAATGTGAATATCTTTGAAATTATATTCACTCAATTTATAATTATCTAATACTAAGTGTGTTAAGTGAACACAGTTTTTCAAAAATTCAAAATCATTGAATAATTTTGATGAATATTTTATAATTAATTTATTCAATGATTGAAAGCCATTATTAAATGCTTCATTTATCGGTGAATACAATCCCTTAATCTCTAATACATTTAAACGCAAACATTTCAAACCAATCAGATTTAATAATTTAATGATTTCATTTGTATCGCAATTCCCAAACTGACAGCTAAGATATTCAAGATTTTGAAAATTGGCCAAATGTTTGATTATATCAAAATTATTTGCAATATTTAACGAAACACTTAATGCCTTTAACTGATGCTTGAAATGATCGGTAAATGTTATAAATTTTTCATCGTATATATTATAGAGACATACACTTTCTAAATGAGTGCCAATATTCACGTTTGTTTTAAAACAGAGATCAAAACATTTTTCAATACCAATGATTGCGTTTATAGATTTAAGTTTCGGACATAATAGCATTAATGTTGAAAATAAATCTTCATTTACGTAAAAAGCGCTTACAAAAACAGATAGCGATTCCAGGTTTTGAAGACTTATTTCTGCAAATTGTTTCCAACAGTTCAGCGATATTTCGATAGTCGTATATATAATTAAATGCTTTATACGTTTACACGCATTACTTATTATATTAATAGTTTCATCGCATAACATAAACGAACCATTAATTTCTAAATCATTTATATTCAAACATTAATATAACAATACAATCTCTTAATCTCTAATACTTTTAAAAGCAAACATTTCAAACCAATCAGTTTTAATAATTTAATGATTTCATTTGTATTGCTATCCCCAAACTGACAGCTAAGATATTCAAGTTTTTCAAAATTTGCCAAATGTTTCATTAAATCAAAATCATTTCCAATATTAAACCAAACACTTAATGACTTTAACTGATGCTTGAAATGATCGGTAAATGTTATAAATCTTTCATCGCATACTCTATAAAGACATACACTTTCTAATTGAGTGCCAATATTCACATTTGTCTTAAAACAGTGATCAATACATCGATGAATACCAATGATTGCGTTTATAGATTTAAGTTTCGGACATATTAGCACTAATGTTGAAAATATATCTTCACTTACGTAATAAGCGCTTCCAAAAACAGATAGCGATTCCAAGTTTTGAAGACTGTTTTCTGCAAATCGTTTCCAATTTTTCAGTGATATTTCGATAGTCGTATATATAAGTAAATGCTTTATACGTTTACACGCATTACTTATTATATTAATAGTTTCATCGCGTATAATAAACGTGCCATTAATTATAAAATCATTAATATTCACGCATTTATTTAACACATATTTTAATAAATCATTGTTCATATAAACCATAGTTAATAACCAATTCTTTAATTATTGAGTTTCGATAATTAATAAAATTTAGACCATAATTACTCCTTCCATCAAATAATGAAAGTTTCAATTGTTTATTAAATATCAATGCATTAAACTGTTTTGAAACGCATTGCAAACGAAAACAATCACTAATCGGTAAATAATGTAATATTACTTGACATAAGTCATCACCAAATCTATCAAAACTATCTCTTGATCTTAAAGCATACATTATTGTAAGCTATTTATTGTTGACGTTTAAATTATGGGTAAACTTGACCTAAAAGTTTTAAGTTAAAACGCACATAAACACAACACTCACAAACCCATTGTATGTTTACATTTATTTGTTTGTGTATCACTATTGACGACGCAAATGAAATAATTAAATATCATATAATACTGCCATCTATTATATAAATTATTTTAAAATAAATAACTAAGAGATGAGATGAAGTCAAGAGTTAAAGAGTTTCTAAACCATTTAACTAATTTTCACTTTTTTAGCTCACTTTAACTAAAGGAGCTTTGGATTTGCAATGTCTGTCCGTCTGTCTGTCTGTGCACAGTCAATATTTATTTTAATATACTTTTTCAAGTATGATAACTAATTTAATTTTTAAGTTAAAACAAGACAGAAAATGAATAATCATTCATAATGAGCAAACATATAATTAGTTAAGTTAATAGTATTATCAAAAAACGATTTTTAATCATTTTTAGTAAATTTTTTATGACCAGTTTTGTCAATTTCCTGATTTTAAGCCCAGTTTTGTTCATTTTTAGACAATTTTAAGCCCGTTCTCGTCTATTCTAAGCCTATTTATGGTCATTTTAGAAATCCCTTAAGAAAATATATAGTCTACAGACATTTCTTTAACGTTTTGGGCATAACTATGTTCTATGTGATTGCTTATACAGTATTATAGCTTTGGAATTGCAGAGAGAGAAGAGAGAGAGAGAGAGAGAGAGAGAGAGAGAGAGAGAGGCGACCAAAGAATAATATATTCAGAATAAAACAAATGAATTAACTAATTTTTTGTTGTGATGTAGATTCAAATATTAATAATGATTTTTCAATTACCTTAAATTCGTCCGCCCTGATAGTCCGCCCCAGCACATTGTCCGCATCTGAACAAAAATATAAAATGATAGAAAAATTAACAGATAGTCCGCAACCATCGTATAGTCTGCATATTGTAAACACAAGTACTGCAGCTAGAATTTATAAATATACAGATCTTTCAAACTCATATATCGAAGTTGTTGAGAAGATGAAGAGTTGGCTCAAATACTTTTCGATATTTTTAAAGCGGGAACTGATTAATAATTTGTTTATGTTAACAAATTTTTAGTAATTTTTTTAAAATTAAGTTTTTAATTTTGATAATAAATTTTGTCCCGCATAATCCGCACCTAATATTTTTAAATTATTTTAAGATTTTTATTCAGATTGTCCGCGGACTATCCGCACGAATTTAGGGAATTATTTTAAATATACTATTCAACTAATAATAAGCATTTGCAACATAAGTACAATTAGAAGAATCCATTTTAAAACATAGATTATATAACTTGTCTAAATGTTTCATTACTTTAATTACATGTACTAATTGTAAGTACTGTTTGCCGGTATAGTCATACACTTGAATTGAGGTAAATATAAGTTAATATCTAGAGCCTCAAAATAATAGCATTTATTACATATCAAATTAGCGCTATAAATAGCTTTAAAAATTGACCAAAATAGC
>JAQGAW010004978.1:0-10222 GCA_034698025.1 Phthiracarus crinitus | reverse complement strand
TTTAACCGAACAAATCTTGGTTAACTAACTGTTAACCGATTTTAGTGGTTAACTCGGCTAAAATGTTCATCACTACATACAGACATCTCAAATCCAATAGCTGACTTTTACAAAGTGAGCTAAAAAACACGGTAAAAGTAAAGAGAAAATTTAGATAAAAAATTGACTATAAATAAGAATATGTAAAATAAAACAAGATCGATACGGTCATAATATCTTAAATTACTGCTTAAAAACTTTTTAATTATTGGTTATACTTTATTTAGAATTTATTTTATGGGTGACATATTAATTTGGAGCCAAAAAGTAGCATTGCAGTTGAAACATAATGTTTCATCTAATAAATAGTGGCATAGCCACTCGATTCCTATTATAAATATAAAGACTGGTTTCATATTAATTTTACACTCAATAGTGGCATAGCCATTGAATCATTATGTATCAGCTAATAAATAGTGGCATAGCTACTCGATTCTTATTATATATAAAGACGTGTTTCTTATTATATTACATCCATATGTGGCATAGCCATTGAATAATAATATTTCAGCTAATAAATAGTGGCAATGCCACTCGATTCCTATCATAAATATATAAACGGGTTTCTTATTAATTTACATCCACATATGGCACAGCCAATAAATTCTTTATATAATATTAAAATTAAAAAGAATAAATATTAAACAATTTAATCTAAATAAGATTTATTGATTTAACTAATAACTAATCTAATATAAACCATAGATCTTTCTTTTAACAGAAATAAGTCGTATAATACTTGCTATCAATACAGTACTAATGTGTACGTCAGTGTGAACTTTTCGTTTGGACATACGTTATATTAACAGTTAAATCTAAATTACCTACAAAAACAAAATCAAATGCAGTGTTTCCATTAGTTGTTAATTCGTTCACTAGTAATATGAAACCTTTTAATTCCAGCATAGCCACATATAATAATGTTTCAGCAATATAGGGACCGGAAGTTCTACATTCAAATTACACGATCTTCGTGGTGAGTTCATTCGTGGTTGGAGTGATGGCAGAGATGTTAATTACAATTGTTCATTAGGATCATTATTGTGGGGATCGAGTAAACCTTATCCTTACTCGTATGATGAAAACTATAGAGATGATGTGGCGGTGTGTCCAACGTTACGCTGATGTCCACAACTCCAGCTGAAGCCAGGGGTCTGTATGGGATCTACAGAAGTTGGTACGAATACCGTATGATCGTTACCGAACAAAGCGAATGCCAAATAAGCGAATTACAAACGATAGATGAAGTGAACAAAAGTTAATATGAATTGAGATGTTGTAAACGATGACTTAACGATTGATCAAACGAATCGTTGACCCAATTTAGATGATTGAATTGAATATGAAAATTGGATATAAAATTAAATTGATTAACGAATTAACGATCAAATATGAAATTAATTGAATTGTTAATGTTGCGACAATTAAATTAAAAAATAGATCAATAGGAATCTTTGGAATCAATTTAAATAAATATTTAATTAATTAAACTAAATTTAGGTCTAATGTCCACTAAATAAAATATCAATTTTAAATAATTGAAAAACTAATGTTAAAACTTATTGTTTTATTTAACATACAAAATATGTGACTTTACAATCGCTATACAAAACATAAAGTGAAGGTTTTTTGTAAGTTATAATTGTTAGTAACGGTAACGCATGTCTCCGTTTAATGTAATTTTGAAGGGCTGTCTAAAAGTTTAATAATTTTAATGAACATTTGGATGAGTGTTGCGTAAAAGTGAGCATTGGCGTGCCTCATAGATGTATGGAACATTCTATCATTAAATATAGAATTCATTTTTATTTGATATTTACAAACTTTCGTTTGATTAGTAAACTTAAAGTTTAATAATGATACTAAATTATTCACAATTAAAAATTAATTAATTATTTTTTTATCTTTTTAATTAATTTAGTTCGCGCCATCTCGCCATTTACAGGCATTACATATGATGTAGGTTTTAAATATGAATTTAAAAACGATGATGATATTGGTTACGGAAAGAGATTTAATGGTTTTGTAAATGGTTATCTTATTCCATTCGCACAAACAACTAAATATAGTAAAATTACAAGTTGTGGTATATTGCAAGGCACTCGACTTAGAAATATAGATTTTTTTGTCATGCATTAGGTTTTAAGATAATTTATTAAAGTAAAACTATCAAAAATCGTTGTACAAAAAAAAATAAAATTAAAAGAAGTTATTATTATATAATTGAATAACTTTTTACGACAGTATTTTATTTATATTATTTGTAGCTTTCGGTGATCACACTACGTTATCAATTATATAATATCACTATATAATAAGGTCTATGAGTATAGCTAATAACTTCATTTATATAAATGAATATATTCAGTTTGAAGTGAATGTTATTTTAATAATCTCTTTTATACGTTTAATAATTCAATTTGACATAGTTTGAAACTTTTGTTTTGTACAAAATAATTATTTGTTAATGTATGCGAAGTCAAATGCTGATAAAATTTTAAATATCATATTTTTATATGACTTTGCAGAAATCATATTATGGATTTGACATTGTCTGTCTGTCTGTCTGTCTGTCTGTCTGTCCGTCCGTCCGTCACACCCTACTCTGACCGCTAATTATAATCCCTTAATAAACATAAATAAATGACTTTTTCAGCCCAAAAGACTCCTATCTTCACAAAAAAATCCCTTTATTAAAATAAAGAACAAAATAGACTCCTATCTTCAAAATAGAGTGGCGTCTTCCGCAAATATCTAATAATAGCGTATAATAACAAAATAGCGTTGCATTTGCCGCAAATATAGAAAAATTACGAAATATAATGGAATCTGCCAAAAATATCTAAAAATATCGAAATACAGTGGCACCTGACGATAATGTTTAAAATAATTAAATATAATGGCATCTGCCGAAAAAGCCTAATAATAACTAAAACTAACGAAATAGAGTAGCATCTGCCGCAAATATCTAAAAATAACGAAATAGAGTGGCATCTGCCGTTAATATCACTTAATATCGAAAAAAAGACGAAATAGAGTGGCATTTTCCGAAAATGTTTAAAATAATAAAATATAATGGCATCTGCCGAAAATATCTCATAATATCGAAATATAATGGCATCTACGGAAAAAGCCTAATAATAACAAAAACTAACGAAATAGAGTGGCATCTTTTGTTAATATCACTTAATATAAAAAAAAGACGAAATAGAGTGGCATATGCCGAAATAGTCTAATAATAAAGAAAAATAACGAAATAGAATGGCATCTGCCGAAAAAGACTAATAATAGCAAAACAACGAAATCGAGTGGCTTATGTTGTTAATATCTCAATATCTAAAAATAACAGATAATTAACTGACTATAAACTAACTAAAAAACAAACTGCAAAGTCATATATTACGACCGTATCGATCTTGTTTAATTAATATTATTTAACTTTAATTTTTCCAATTATCACGTTTTCAAGGATTTTTAAATCTTCAAGTTTTAAGAATATTGTCCACAATTTTCCTGTTTTTACTAATGTTTTGAAAGAAAAATTTTTAATAATTGGAAAGTTAATTCATTTTTAGGAACGAAATTTTATTGTCAGAAAAATATAAGAATTCGGTCGGTTATTGGTTTAAAAACAGTTAAAGGTTACGATTTCGGTTGAGATTTAAATTTAAAGAAACGAATGATTTTGACTTATATGATTACATTTCATATAAAAAATGATTTATTAATGAAAATATTTTTCATGTAAAAAAGTCTGAATATGTAAATACTTTTTCTATATAAAGAGAAAATATAGTTCTATAACACTAATAAATCAAAGAGTATTAAACACTTTATAATTTAATGTGTTTGTACGTACATTTATTGTATAGATCTTACAAGTATTGAGGTCATTATGAGTTTAAATACAGATTAACCTAATATTTTCTATTTTCCAATACTATAAAGTTCACATTACAATCTGCAAAATTTTTCTCTAATTTGAAGATAGCATTTTAAATAGACTACCGTTAATATGTTCTACTGTTCATTTTCATTAACCTTTTGCACGTATATAATTAAAATTAAAAAATTTGTATTTAAATATGGATCGTTTTAGAGTTAGTTATTTTTGGCATATGTTATCAATCAGTTTAACTCTGAGGCATTTCAGTGAATTCGTCCAGTACTATAAGATAAGGTCAATTTCAAAATATACAGTACAAGGATTAGATTAAAATTTACATATAGATCAGATTAAAATTCTTGCAAAGTATTATTCATTTCACACTTGTTTGTTAAGTATTTCAAACAATATCATACATCGTACAAACTTTGTAAATATTTAAATTGAGCTTAATTTCAAACATTTATTATGAATTATTCTCTCATTGTAAATATGGAACATTTTTAAGATGAACATTATGTACATAATTGCATTGTTAAGCCAATCCTTGCACCGTATACTTTGAAAAACCTTATCTGTATATAAAAATAAATTTTATAATATTTTAAATAAGATCTGTCCGTATTTCTGTAATAATATATGTGTACCGATTTTATATTTACCGTAAGTTTATGTTTATATTGCGCACCCCATGTATACAGCAAACTTTAAGAAAATTATTACTTTTCCCTTTGATAACGCGCACCCCAAGAATACTTAAAACTAGGCTTCATGTCATATACGATGGATTCTACTAATAAAACTAAATAATTTAAATAAAATTTTTTGAAGAAATATTATTGATTTTTTAACTAGATAACTTGCACATATTGTATAGCGCGTACAATTAAATTTATCATAATTTCAAAATTTCTCCTTATACACAGAAAAGTTACGCATTAAAAGATAGTAAAAACGGCAAAATAACAAATATTGAGCTAAACTGTAAAAATATGAAGTATTCATAAAATAAGCTAAAAATGATATAATAATTATCAATAAAAGCCTTTAATAAGTCTAATAATAACTACACTAAAAGAATGGCTAATATTCACGTGTCAGTAAAACAATGGATTTCATTTAAAACATATTTATTCTTAGTGGAACTATTTGTTACTAATTAAAATAAAATTTTATGAAATATAATTTTCAAAAAAGTTTTCAAAGTAATGATAATTTTTCAAAAGATAGAAAATGTTTAAATTGATATTTAAAATTTAAACCGTACTTTTTAAATAATTAATAATAATTTTCTTATTGTTTGAATGAATATAATCTTCAATTATAGTTTTAATTTTAGCATATTCTTTCGGATAAATACCAATGCTTCTAATACTTTGGCAATTTTGAATAAATGAGATAATTTCATCCGCAGTTATAATGATACATCCATTACAATCTTTTACATAATCTGAACCAATTTTCAATTCAACTAAATTCGCCATTTTGCTTATAAATTTCATTATACTAATGCAGTCTTGTCTTTCTAAATACCGAAACACACAGAAATCAAAAGATTTTAATTGTGGTAAATATATGTGAATATCTTCGAACAATAGAGTTATTGAATTTGGGTCAACTGATCCTATTAAGTGTAATTTTAATTTCTTTAAATGAGTAAAATTTTGTAAAAATTCAAAATTTTCGTTAAGTGTGACATCCTTTATAATTAATTTTTCAATCCATTGAAACCCACTATTAAATGCTTCTTTTAGTGGTATTAACACATCCTCGATCTCTAATACTTTTAAACGCAAACACTTTAAACCAATCTGTTTTAATAAGTGAATACGGTTTTGGTGTTCCCTTTCCTTTTCAAAAGTAAGACAAATGTATTCAAGATTTTTAAATTTTGTCAAATGTATAGCTGCTGAATGAAAATTTATTTCATCATAAAAATAAACACTCAATGAAAATTTATTTCATCATAAAAATAAACACTCAATGACACTTTAAATAATCCGCAAATCTTATAAAACTTTTATCATAAACACCATAACAACCTACTGTATCGATTTTCTTACTAAAAACTGTTTGTTCATTCAAACAACGTTCAAAGTATGAGTTAATATTAATATTTGAATGTATTATTTTAAGTTTAGGACATAATTGTATTAATGGTGATATAATATCACGATCATAGCATGCGTCGATTTTAATTGATTCTAATGTTTTATGACATTTAACACAAAGTTTTTCCAGCTATCCATAGAAAATTCTAAATAAAATGGAGTTTTTAATATACTTAAATGTTTTAAATATTTACATGTGTTGCTTAACATATTAATCGTTTCATCGCATAAATGATAATTTCCGTGAATAATAATATGATTAATATTCACACATTTATTCATCACATAATTTAATAATTTGCTTATAGCTTTTAAATCATAGTTATCTAATTTTTGAATTTTTGAATATTGATAATCCTCTATATTATCAAAACTAATTCCATCACATAACACAAGTTTATATTGTTTATTAAACATTAAATGATTGAATTGCTTGTTAACGCATTGAAATCGAAAACAATCACTTATTGGTAAATATTGTATTATTAATTCACACAAATCTTCACCAAATTTCTCAAAACTACTTCTAATTTGTTTTATTATTGGGCACATTTTTATTTTAATAAAATTAATTTATAAATTCTATTAAAACTAAATTTTAATATGTGTAACTGTAAGACTCACTTAACTAATTATTTATGATTCACACACTGCTCTATACTAAAAGCCATTTAGAAAATACTTGTCAAACAGGTTATTATTTTACTATAAAAGTACAGCTGCTTTATTTAACATATTTTGTGCTGAACAGCAGATTTCTTGATTTTACTGTTAATTATTTATTAAGTGTTTAGAGATTATGTTATAATTTAAATTTATATTCAAATGATTTTAATTTTATCATATCATGAGTTGAACATTTACCTTAAATTTTCAACGATAACCCGCGGGTTATATATAAAATAAAAAAAGTGATTTTTATAAAAAATTTGGTTGAGCGGGGTATGCTCGGAGTGTGGGCTATACACAAAAATGTTTTTCTAATAGTAATTTATTTAGTTTGAAATAAATTGCAAATCATAAAAATTAAATTCGGTTGTTTTTAATGTCTTTAGATTGCACATTTCCCAACAAATTGTCACAATTTACTTAAATTATATAATAAAAATGCAAACTATTTACATGATACACATTATTTTCATTAGTAATCTCAATATTTCAGTTTTAAATATTTGTCGTACTTTATGTATACCAGTTAAACACGAAGTGCGGGCTATACATGGAGATCGGGGTATACAATAAATAAAAGTAATTTTTATCAAACTATATGGGTGCGGGGTATACATGATGGCGGACTATCGTTGAAAATTTAGGGTATAATAATATCTAAAGTTTAGGTTTTCTTTATTTAATATTTATTTTAAAAGATTAACTAAAATAACATAACTAATAAAATATAACAAATAAATTTCTACAATAAATCCATTGATTTACTAAGAAGTATTTTCAAATACACTTTAAAATTAAAATTATGAAAAGAGAAACCAAAATCTTAAGATATTATGTAGAGTATGGGACTTACTTCGGGACAGTCATCGAAACAATGAAGTGAAAGCTTGACTTAGGCAGATTGGATCTAACTCTAAATCATCCAGAAGTTTCATCGTTGGTGATCCTGTCTGGACACGTGACTTTCGTCCTAAACAAAACAAATGGATTCAAGGCTCTATATATGAAGTTCTTGGTCCACGTTCTTACAAAGTTTCAACTACGCTTGGCATTCTTAATCCACTTCGAAAGCGATTACTTGACGTTAACAATGAACAATCAAACGAACAACAGGAAACAACATCTACTGAATCATCGACTGAATCTTCTGAAGAATACGAATCTCCGGATGAATCAAACTCTTACGATGTAGATGATATTACACCATGTACTTCGGACGATTCAATCGATTTTCCTGATACTTCTACAGAAAAGATTCCAACTCTAAGGCGAAGTTCAAGAAATCGAAAGCTTACTGATCGTTATCGTCAGACGTCATAACTTCGGTGAAGAAATGTAGAGTATGTGATACATTATTTTCATTACATCTGTATTTTTGTCTGATAAAAAGTTAAATTAGAAGCAAATGCTAGATGTTGTCCTTAATCGATTGACTTTTTCCTCTACTTCTAAAACAGCATTTGTTTTCTTTGGTTGGAAAAAATTATTATAAATATAGAAACCGTTTGCTGTTCGTGCTCAGCTTAATGCGACTTAATCATGTGATAGAAATAATCGTTTATCTGCCGATGAAATATTGACAATAACATCTTCACAACTATGTCCTTGTGCTTTGTTTATTGTCATCGCCTCGCAAGAAACTACATGAAATTGCGTTCTTCTAAATCTGACGTTTTGCCTAAATTTCGGATTATTCATTGGAATACCACGTGTTATTTTTTCGATTGGAGTCCAAGTTTGATTATCGCAACTACGCTTAATTGAAAAGTGATATTTTTGCCTTTTTTAGCTCCTACATTATTATCACTGAACTTCATCCCTAATTTATATGGTTGTTATCATATGTCTCAATTTATATAAGTGTTCCACTTGCCCCTTTAACTATTCCATCTTCACTGTTGATAATAACTGTTTCCATATATTTTCCTTCTTCCTTAAGTAATATATTTGTTGCCAATCCATATGTTTCCGTTCTTTTCTTCATTTCAATTATGTTTAATGATTTAATTTTGACTTCTACGCTAACATCACCTTCTCCTATATCTTCTGCACGAGACTCATATGATATATTTACATTGTTATTAAGTGATGTCAAATTATAAAGGTAGACATCTGCGTTGGTTCTAAACAGGTTTATTACATTAATTGGCTGTTTTAAATTATTCATTCCATTGCATTCGCGAGACTTATCTGATGCAATATCTGTGGGAGAACAACTCCTTGTCACTAAGTTGTTCAGTGCTGTTGCAAATACTTTATTATCTTTTTGTCTCATGATCTCTGTTAGTTTGTATGCTCTAAAGTTTTGCCATAAATAATTTTCGAATAGAGATCCATATTTGTTTTTCGTATTTTTCCTAAAATAAAAAGAAATATTGTACTGGGCGTAATTGAAAGATATCACAGAAAAATATCACTGAAACGCCACAAAACGATTTGTTATTACAAAATATATCTTGTAACCGGAGATTTATGAACTCAAATTTAGAAATTCCAAACATAGATATTTCATCAATTATTAAAAGTTTTAAATAAATGAAATTAGAAAGCAGCGTATTTCGTAGATCGTGAGATAAATTAGTGTAATCTTGGTTTTGATTGAATATATCAAATGCAGAATTAGTTGTCACACCACCAATATTGAATGCAGCTTTGCCTGCAGAAGCACATAAAAGAATTTTTAAAATCTCTTTTCGATTTCCAGGCGAACTGTTTATAAATCTTAAGAGTGTTTGATATATTGCATTTATAAGGCAAGATTTACCAATTTAAGCTCCTCCAATAATTACGTTGTGAATAGGTTCAGACTTCGTTTTTATACAGAACAATAAATTCATACAATACCTTCGCTGTTTTTCGTTAAGTGATCTCATCAATTCAAAATATTCATAATTGTTCTTCAGAGTAGGAGTTAAATACTTTTCGATTTTATTGACGATGTTTTGTCGCTAATGTTTTGACTCAAACTCTAACTAGCATCGGAATCGATGGTATTGTAATGGTTGCTAACCATTAACGAGATTTGGAGGAATGGCTAACCATAAATAAATGAGGATTCACTTCAAAATGAAACATTTATTATGAAAAGCACGCGATATTACAAAATATAGTTATGATTGAAACGAAAAGCGTTACACAAAATAGCAATATTCACTACAAGTGAATAGATTGAAGTCTGAAAGCAAAGTGAGGGTCAATAACATTGCATGGTAACTTGAGTTACTTATGAAACGTGTATTAACAGTTAAACTATGAGATTATAGAATGTTCTAGAATGTAAGTAATAGTTAAATGACTAAAAAGATGAGGCATAAGTGAATGTGAGCCAGTACTGGCGGAGCAGTAATGGGTCAATAGTTGTGACTCATAACATTCGCCGCGGTTGAAAAGAACACGTCCCGTGAGTAGTATGGTTCGAGTTGAGAAACATGTACGACGACTGATTGAGTACCACTAAGATGTTGAATAGAGTAGTTGACATCTGACTCTTGTTTAATGACTTTGAATACGGCTTCGT
>JAQGAW010004977.1:0-10222 GCA_034698025.1 Phthiracarus crinitus | reverse complement strand
ATCTTAAAAAATGTGTTAAAAAATAACTAATTATGTTCATTATTTTAACAAATTAAAATAAAAACATCTATAGATATATTAATACTGAATGGAGTTATAGACCAAATTAAAACTTTAATAAAAATTTTAGTTTAAAGATATAAAAATTTTATATTAATGTTACAGTTTCTAAACTTTATCGTCCAAACCAAATAGTATTAATCAAATAAATTGAATATAATTCTAACTTAATTTATCTTATATAACAGAAACTATAATCAATCCTTATAGATAATAAAGGTAACATTATCAGCAAAGTACTCAAGCTTTTTTAGTTAAATTTTACATAAAGTAAAGTACAAACCAACCATAAACAAATGAAAAGAATTAAAAATTTATCGACATATTTGTTATTGGATTATGAAATTAAATCATTAGTAAATAGAAACTTACGTATAAACAGTATTTAGCCATGTATTGGAATTACAAATCTATAAGTTATGTAACTATTTCTCCAAGTTAAATAAATTAAAGAAATGATTTCTTGATCAAACTAGATTTAATATTTCAAGATATAATACTGTCAATAAAATTAAAGAAGACAAAAAAATGCAAACAAATTTATGACCGTAATCATCAATTATTAATTCTAAGAAAATAAATTATTCAATATAAATGCATATTCCTTTAATAAAAAATTCCAACAAATAAAATAATTACTATAATTTGAATTTAATTTCTTTTCATTAAAATTGAGTTTTTGAAACCGCCCTAAACAAATTAGCAACAAGAAGTTGTACAAACAATTATATACGATAGTTTAAGACTAGTGAATGTAATGGACAGATCATACATTTGCCAATTAATACAATAAACTTGTTTAAAACAAATATTGATTGTTGATCATTTTTATATTACTTAGACATCGTTAGATATTTATAAAATTGTCTCATACGCTTAATTCGTTAAAATAATTTTATCTAATTTCAAACTATTAGGACTTTATGATTTGAAATTATTACATTTTAAATAATTCATTAATTATCGATTTTCATTGCTTTAGTAATGATATCTTTTCTATAATATTATTGAAAATTATGTTATTTAAACATGACATATTTCGTAAAAAAAGTTTTCTTTCTGTTGTTTTTTAACTGTAGCCATTATTATTAGTATTAATTTTCAAATTTTTCGAAATTTAAATTTTAATCTCATTTGAACAAAAGTTATTATAATTGACTTTTCTGTTAGAAAATATTTTATTATATTTATTAATGGTTTTATTAGATATATTTACTTTACTTAACAAAAGTTTAATCAAATAAACACATTGGAAAATTTCAAATTTATTTTAGAAACTGTAAATTTATTAAAAGTACTCCGTTGTTAAAAAAAATTGGAAAATTTGAAGATTGGGATATATTTTAACTTTTTACAATTTTAAATTTTAGTCTTTTGGATGCAATATTTACTTTAAATTATTCTTTTAGTAATAATTTTATTTCGCAAAAAAAATAATTGGTTTTCTTAAATTTTTACGTGTTTCTGCTTTATTTTCTAAACAACGAATATAACAAATGTATATAATCGGATTTTTAAGAAAACAAAAATTATTATTGTTTATTGATTTTTATTTTAGGCAAACTTTTAATAATTGTATTTTGATTTCTGCTTAAATTATAATTTTGATTATATTTAGATTTTTGTTAAAATTACAATTTTGAATTATTATTTTGATTTTGATTAATTAAATTAAAATTAAATAAATTTGTGAATTTTAATTTAATATTTATTTTTTATACTTTTATTTAAATTTTATTTAGAAAATATTTTATAACGATTATATATATTTGATTCGAACTAAATAACGAATTAGTCGTTGATTTTTCAAAAAGAAATACAATAGTAATTTAAACACTTCGTGCTATTATGTTAATAGTATATCAATAAAAATGTTAATTAAACATAACTTAAAATTTTATTTAAATTATAATTTTCAAATTTGCATTATCATTTAAGAAATAATCTTTAATTCAATTTACTTTCGCATTGTTTTTGAAATAATTTTTATTTTTCTTACTTAATATTAAGTTAAAATTAATTGAATAATTTCTGGGGGTCAGAGGTCAACATTGGTGGGCCAATATATGTAATGATATACGTCCCACTACTCATACATCATTATTACGTCATTTTTAAATTTTCAATTTTCAGGGGTCAAAGGTCAACTCGGGTGGTCCTCATCATCACCACCACTTACAACATCAAATGTTATCATCATTTCAGGAAAAATCAAAATTTTGTGGGCGTGGCCTAAATGGGTCCTCATTAGCATAATTTTTGTGGGTCCTAACACTATACTAACATATAACACTATAACACTATAACGCTATAGCATTAATACATACATACTGTAACATAGGTCATGAACTTACATACACTTACACTCACTATTGTAACCCAGTCTATACTTATAACATTAGAGATCAAATCGAGATTATTGAGGGACATTTATCGACTTCCCATAGCGTTATAAAGGTTTAAAATAAACATATACTACTATCAAATTATCAAAAACATAGGCAGATTTACATAAACAAACATTACAATATAAATATTGTAGTGACCGCAAAGTCACAACCATTATTCTGCGCTGAATACTCATCACAGACGTTACTATTAGTTTATATTACGTTTATTATACGTTATCACATTATCCTATATTGTTACTCACAGCTTATAATTAGTACTAAATTCGTCTATTATAAGCTATTACACAAATATTCACATTTACTAAGTATTACTCATAGCCTTAACTTAGTATTAAACTGTCTATTTAAGGCTCTCACACACACTCTCTTTAGTCTGTCTTTACTCTACACTCAAGCAGTTAGCATTAAGCACTCATTCTAACCTTTTGCTAGTCTTATCATACTGTTAGCAATAACACGTGTACATCTCTGAGTATTATAAATACTTTACTGTATTTCTTAACCATTATTTAGTGTTAATAAAGTTCTTTGTTTTGTGTTAATTCGAATACGGTGTATAAGATATCCACTCAGCGGTACTGATTCCAGTGTCGCTAAAATATAAGAAAAATCAATAAGTTTTTTCATAGGATATTCCAAACTTCTTTATATTTACAACAAATTTTTGTTTTATAAAAAAACTTTAAAGTATTTTTGATAATTAAAAATGGAATACAACGCCTCTCTTAATTCACCTAATATTATTAAGAATTTTTTATATTTAGTTGAATAAAAGGAGATATAAAAAAATTGTCGTAATTAAATTATAAATTTATTTGATTTTCTCGAAGGTTTTCATAAAACTTTAAAAAGGCTCACAATTTTTTTAAAATTGAAAATATATAAATACATAAAAATATTAACAGAGATATGTAAAAAGATGTAAATAAATTATCTTATTTAATATTTATAACTATAATAATTAGAGATCCAAAATGATAGCATTTATTACTTATTTATTTCAAAAGTTTTGGGCATATAAAAGTAAATTTTTATTAAAGACAAACTTTTATTTATAACTAATTTTACAGTTTAAATTACATTTCAATAAATATTGTCATGGCTATGATCTGATAAAAATTTTTATTATAAAACTAAAACAATTCAAAAAGTATTCTTTTACTAGAGAAAATTTAATAAGTTTTATTTTTATATATAACTTAACTTCCTTTTAATTTTTTGTTTTGAGCTTTATTTTTAAACAAAATTATAGCTATAGCTTTCATATTAATGACTAAGAATATATTGAAAACTTTTGATGTGTTCGGTTATTCGAATGAGTTGTTTTAGTTTATACTCGATAATAAAAATTAATAAAGATATTGCGTGTCCAATAAACCATAAATAATAAACTCCTTTCATGTTTTTATTCACTAAAATTGAAAAACTGTTGCGCGAACTCTTATTGTATATTTCTTTGCCACGATTTCCTACTTTATACGAATTCAACAGACAATGATTAAAAATTCCAGTTTCTCGAAACGATTCCACTCTTTATGTAATTATTTATAATTAAAATAAATTTTTAAGTTTTAATATGAAAATATTATTTTCTGCAATTTATAAGTTTTGAAAAATGTTTTATTTTTAAGTAAAATAATTTATTGCTTATTGATAAGCGTATACATTACATTTTATTGACATCATTCATCAATTGTTGTCGCATTGGAGGCAATGCTAGAGAAAAATAGTCAGTCGAAAACCCATGTTTCGATACGTAAAGTTCTTTCTTTAAAGTCATAATCCATTCAGACGTATCGAAATTTATAACGTCTTCGAATGCGATTTTATCAATAATAATAACAAATTTCCTAGATTTTATTCCTTTAAATATTTCAGGTGTTATACTGTACGTTGGATTCACGTACATTAACTTTTGAAGTTCTACTACACGTGTATTGAATATGTTTGCCACTGAATCGGACTTCCAATACTTCCAGACATAGTGACGAAAGTATGAAATTTTAAATACGTATATTTTCGAATCAGTTTTATAAGATAAATCATCAAAACTGTCGATTAAATCAATCGATGAGATATTTATGAAATATCCGAGTAATACACCAGAAAATGATGCAAGAATTACAGTACACGATAACAGCCAAACTGACAAAATAATTCTTTTTGATTCATGTTTAATATGTTTTTGGTACGCTTTTGCTGGAAATGGATCCGATAATAACACTGTTGTGTATCGCCAGACATTATTCAGTATTTTATATAATGGTTTACTAGTTAATAATTTGTCAATTTTTGTAATAGTAATTGACATTAGAATTATTGACATTTAAATACATAACCAAACAGTTTGTTCAAAACTTGAAAAATAAGTGAATATTGACACTTCATTTATTTTAGCAACTGATAGAATGTGTTCACTTTCCATAAACCCTATTGGTTTAGCTAAACTAATTTTATATTTATCAAAATAGTTAATCTTAATAATATTAGACAATAATAATATAACGTCCACTTCATTTTTACTAGTCATTTTGACACCATCGACAAATGTTAAGCTGTTATTTCTAGGTAACCTCACAACACTGAGAAAAAAGAATAACTATTTTATATTGAATTGAATCCTATTTTATAGATGATATTATTATTTACAGTTATGTACCGATATATAATTATTTGAGCAACAAAATCATAGCATTTGCTACTTTTTTATTTCATAAGATAGAGGGATTCAAATTTATTTTTGTACGAATTAAGTAAAATGGAGCCGTTTTAGCTCAATTTATAAATGCTATTTTTGCAATTTAATGCTATTTTGTTTAAAAAGATTAAATTGTCTATTAAATCTGATGAGTTTTTATTACCACTCTCTCAAAAATATTTTTCTGCACCATCGAAAGGCGTCATTTTAAAAATTTTAAATTTTCTTAATAAAAAGAAGAATCGGAAAAATTCCAATGAGAAAAAAAATGATTATTATAGAAAATTTATGTAATTTTTTAAAATAATAAATGCTATTTTAAGTGCTATTTTATCCATTTATTAATGCTCTTTATAGAGCTATTTTTATACCTTAACTGCTATTTTTTGACGCTCTAATAATGATACTATTTTAAATTATTTAGTATGAATAAAATTATAGATTAAATTATTTTATAAATAAAAATAATATACAGTATATAAAGTAACCTACTGAATAACTGAATTAAATTTAACGTATTTTTTATAAATTAAATGTTTTATAAAAATTTTATTTTCAACTATCGTGGAAATAATTAACCTATAGAAACCCTTCTGTCTTTACCTAAAAACAGTTGTTTAACAAAACATAAATTTAAATTAATCAATAAATTGTGTTTTACAATATTGTTAGCTGTAATTTAGTACTAAATAGAATAATTCACAGTGATATTGAAATACCTGTTACCATGCTTTATTGATAATTCAGAAATAAGCTTTATTAATACACCACATATATGAGTGGTATTGCACCAATCAAAAGTTCGCTGATTGTAAACGCAGAAGATTTTTATTAGTTTGTTCGGAATTACTGAATTAATTTTCTCAATAGATAAAACGCTATTTTCCGATATATTGAAACAGCTATTGTCATCCATTTTATAATCAACAGCAATTTTATACTATTTTAGTAAAGGTCTATTATTTATATTGAGATTTATATCGCGAAATATAAAACCATAGTTCACATTCGTTAGACAAATGTATTCTCATTTATTGTTTTAAGAATAAATGATAACTTGTTAATAAAAACTAAATAAAAGTGATTAATATAAGAAATCTTACAAGACATCATTAAATAAATAGTCTAGTTATTATGTTTTATGTTTGGTTTATTTTTATGAAAAGATAATTATTCTAAAAAGATTATCAAATATTTTTTCGTTTGAATATAATTTTTAATTAAATTATTTTATATTTAAAAACAGATGATATATAATCTTGAACATAAACTCATATATTTTAGAATAAACAATGATTTTATTTTTTATTAATATTTATAAAAATGATTTTAAAAATCTAAATGAGTCAATAACTCAATAAATGATTATTTTCCACATTAACAAAATTTTTAAGAAATCCTTATCTATGTGATTATAATAAATAAAATATCAGTATTTAAATTATAATATTGTAATATAGTCTCAGCATATTTATAATAAAATAATATAAATCATTGTCGTATATCAGGATTAAACAACATACTGACTAAACATTAATTATGAGCTCGATTTATATCATATATTTAGTTAAGTCAATTGTATGATCAAAATTTTTACCATATTATGCAATTAAGTGCGTGTCACTAATATTATTTAAGAGAATATTTGTACGCGTGCAGACACTTATTATCTAAATAATTATAACAATGTTATTTGCCGACAGATATCATCCGAAATCCAATGATGACTTTTACAATATGAGCTAAAATCTTATTATTGCTTTTAATGCTTCAATTTATTTCTGTATCTTCATATATTCAGTGTAATTAAGTCTAAAGATACAATTTTTTAATAGTTTTCTTTTCATAGATCAAGCAAAACAATGATACAAAAGTTCCGATAAACAGTAAATAGAAAATTCCTTTCAGTTTATTAATCGACAAATTCTCCGCAGAATATTCTTCCTTCCATTTATCAGTTTGAGCATTGATGTCCTTCTTATTTAAAGCCTTATGAAACCAATACATATATATTCCACTTTCTTGTAAAGATATTATTCTTATAGAAATAAAATAAATAAGTAATTAAAAAAATTTAAAAATATTTAAAAATATTTTAAAGTTATTTAATAATTTTACAATTTGTCAAAATCCTTCTGCAAACGAAGATTTTTGTAAGAAATATACAAAGTATTAAACCATGACGACCAGCCATGGTTTGATATATAAAGTTGCTTTTCAAGCATTGAACCCCATTTTCCAAATGTGTTAATTGTTGTTTCGAAATACGATTTTGTAGCGATAAACACGTATTGTCCGGATTTTAATTTGTTTAACACTTCTATTGTTGAATTATTTCCATGATCTCTAATCGCAAAATCATTTATTATTTTCAACCTGTGTTTGAAATGTTTAGCCATTTTACTTGTATTCTGATTCATATCAACATATCGTTGAAAGTAATGATTTTTCACTGCTATGATCTTAACATGCGTTTCCTTATATAATTCTTCAAATGAATCAATTGAATTATTCTCCAATTCTTTCATGAAAAATCTCCTCAAAACCCCAGAAAATCCAGATAATAATACGCAACACGATAATAGCCAAACACAAAGTGTAACTCTTTGTGGTAAAGATTTTATTGCGTTTCGATACGCTATTCTGGGAAACGGTTCCGATAACAATACTGAACAGTATCGCCATATAGTGATAAAAAATCCAGAAAATGAGTTTTGAATTAAAATATTTATCACGGAAATAATCAATAGTGAGAACACGATCGAAACCCAAACGCTATATTCAAAACTACCAAAATACGTAAAAACATGCCACTGTTTATATTTGATTGCCGAAATAATAAACGGTCCCTCATCGAAGTTCATTTGTAGCGGTATTCGCGATGATTGATTGAGTGAAAATTTTTCGTGAAACAATTTAGCTGTCATCTGTGCCAATGGGTGCAATAAAATATCAAAGTTGTCACCTGAAGACCAATCAGCTGTTGATGCATTCACTCTAATAATCCTTTTGGAAAATTAACAAAATTAATGTTTGACAGAATATTATTATTATTGAAAAGATATAATATGCGCTTTTTAAATGATTTTAAAAACAAAGTTTTCTTGTATTAATTTTATTTGATTTTTTAAAATGATAATGAAATATACTTTGAAACATATTCTTTCGGAATGTATTTTTATTTATTCTGACTAATATTTTCTGTAAGACAAGCATTGTAACAAAGTTATAGCTATAAGATATAACTCGGAATAGGATTATAATGGCAATATTTATTTGTGTTCAATTATACCAAGAATAAAAATTTTTCTTATATTTTATTTTGAGCTAATTTTTAAAAAACGAAGTCCAACTTAAGGAATTGACGCTTATTTATCTCACCTGTAACTATATTTGAGAGACATTTCGGTAATCAACTTCATTAATACACCGCACAATTTAGTTTTATAGTATAAAATGTATGGACCATAGTTGACGTTCACTGCTAAAACAAATATTGTTTTAATAGTTTTATTTACATTAAAATTAGAATAATTAGATTCGCTGATGCTGTGACAAAAATATTTATCCATATTTATTTGAAAATTTTTATTTTAAAAGGACATAATTGTATTCGAATATCTAATAAATAATAATAAAACTTATAAGAAACGCTATATGTAATTATATAATCGATTGGTAAACTACAGTTATTCTCAATATTAATGTTTTTCATTAACTTAAAGATCAAATATTTCATTAGAGAATACATTTACTCAATATTACATAAATGTTTTATTGTTGGCCAGAATAATAAAAAAACAATAAAATTTTTACCAAAATTAAGACATTTAAGAATCAAATAATTAATAGCTAATACATATTACAGCATATATGAATACTAGTTTTAGCCGGATTTCGTCTACCCAACCATCCCTACATCACCGCTACCAACAGGTCCCCTCTTCTCCCCAACCGACACGTCCTCTTATCTCCCCAATATTGTAAAAAAATTTTCCATAAAATCCGATGAGTTTTTGTCAACCCCTTAAATTTTTGGTCAAATTTTCCAAAAAAATTATCGTTTAAATTCGTCGTTTTTTTCGTGGGGGTATGGTATAAGTTTTCGTCGGAATAAAATTTTTAAAAAATTTTGTTAGAAAAAATTTTTGGCAGAAGGCAAAAATATTATCTGCTAAATAAAGTGAGTTTGACCTCCACTACAATTTTGAAAAAAAATCGAAAGGACACACCTTAAACCATCAGACCTTGGGAAACCCTGCCCCACATATCCACAACCGACAAAATATGAGCTATAAATAACCAAAAATGATCATAAAATAGCAAAATTGCCCTAATAATTACCACAAATTAACTAAAAATGTTCAAAAATAGAATAAAAACGTGTCAAAAAAGACTTTAAAATAAAAAGATCAGACAAAAAAAGAACATTATAAAAACTATTTGGGGTAATTATTGGCCGCACGCGAACCAATAATCACTTTTAAAATACTTATTATAAACCTATATTTGTTACGATAACAATAATTTGTGTGATTATAGCTAAACAACAATGAATCGATCACTGAAGTGCTATCTACGGAGTACAACAATATAATACAATACTTTAAATTTTTTTCGTTGAAACAATATTTATTAAAAGTAATAATTGATTACAAAATCAAAATAAATTATAGTTGACAAACAATATAATCAATAGTAAAAATGCAAAAAATATTTAATATTAATATTATTAAAATTTTGGTTATACTTTTGACTTACACTCGTTGTGTTAACTCTCTATGTAACACAAACTGAGCGCATTACGAATGTTCATACTCTTTCTTGTTTTATAGTTATTAGTTATTAAATCAGTAACAATTGAAAAATTATTTAATAATAATTAGTTTTTATTAAATTTACTACTCGGCAATCGCTCCAAAAGTTCTGGACGTGATCTCACGAAATTTCTAAACTCCTGTTTCATTATCTTTTTATCGCGTGCCAACACATTTGTGGTTTTAAATTTCGAATGCTCGTTCACCGGTGATCTGTTTTTATCGCTTGCCGTCAA
>JAQGAW010004976.1:0-10223 GCA_034698025.1 Phthiracarus crinitus | reverse complement strand
GAAAACCAATTGCCCCTTAATATGTTACCACCGCATTGCCACTAATTGTGGGACAAATTTGTAATTGCGCTTTTTTTGTCGCTTTTTCCGATCGAAATTTTTTTATGCGACCCATTGTTTTACAGGAGAGCCCGGAAAAAAATCGTTATTTAACAACACAGAGGGAAAAAATTATTTCACTCGTGAGCGCCACAGATATGCCCGAAAAACTTTTTTTTGCTACTATTGTCGTGATCAGCGAAGATCTAAAGCGTTTTTTTTTCGCTGTTGAAAAAATAACTATCGCCAGATCACCACAAAAAAACCACTACTACTGTTGCTGCTCTAATATTACACAACTGATAAGACATGATAGGAAAAACAATGTAAAATTGTTATCACAATGAAAAATCAACTTCCGATTTAATTCTCTCTGTTTTTTCATCTCACTCTTTGTTTTTGCGTTCAATTCAATAAAAAAACATTTAATTTTCTGTCTTTTATTACTCCGCGCAACAATAAATCAGTATATCGTAGGACAATGCAGAATAGAGAGGGGGAAACAAATCATCGCAAGACTTTCGGCATTTGAAATAAAAAAGATTTTTATAGCATTAATTGAGAGCGCAAACGTAATAAATCTCACTTCGAATCGAAAAGCATATATAAAATCCGTATTATTATTATTATTATTTTTATTTCGTGAATTTTTCTTAATCGCTTTGCGCTAAATATTATGCAAGTTTTGTTTTGTTTTTGTCAGGTGAATATAGAAATTGAGCGCAGGGTACGTGCGATTTGATTAGTTTCGATAAATAGAGTCATCAGAAAATTATGGGTGTTATTAGGATAACGTTTTTTTATTAATATTTTACTGGTAGCGAAACACGATTTTTTTTGTTCCTACTTTTTATCCGCTTTATTCAATTTGAGTATTAGTTTTTTTTCGCGCAGTAGTGTTTTTGACTGGTAATCATAATTATATAATAAGATTTTTTTTCGTTGATATTTTCGTTTTTTGTTTCTCCATGTGTTCTACAACTTAATTAAATCAGTTGTGTCATGAATTTCTTTTCCACTCGTTCTATCTGTGTGTGCGTAACTTAACCCTTAAACAACGTTTTTTTTTCTCTTATGTTTCTCGAAATAGCGTATAATTTTCCGAAGAGAAAAAAATCTCGGTATTATATAAATAAAATATAATTATATATATTTTTCACTCATACATTGCACGGATAGATATATGGAATTAATTGATGAGAACTTTAACATCGCTTCTTCTCTTTACTACTGGGTAACCAGAAAACTATCCATAAATAGGTATCCCATTCGTAATATAATATGCTTTTAAAAAAATAATAAACAAAAATAATTGAGTGATTGGGCACACGAATCAACAAACTTTTCTTCCACTGTCAAAAAATTTCGAAATTTTCAAATCGTAATGCTAAATAAAGTGCTTATTAAAAAAGAAAATATTATCGAAGGAAATTATTTTTAGCAAAAATTTTTATAATCAAAAGAAGGAGTTTTGTGTGCGCATTATTTTTTTCTGTGTTTCATAAATAATAATCAAAATTTCGGTTCATTATTATCATCAAACAAAAAAAAACGCGGCAACAAATATAGCTGTCAATAATGACTTAATAATAACAACAACGCTAACGAACTAAATAGTTATTAACCAGAAATAAAAGTTTCTTTTCGGCGTTGAACTTATCAACTTAATAGGGGATAAAAAACACATCATCGGACGCATTATTATTTTATCGTCGCTAATGATTCCCGAGTGATGATGACCTACAAAACGTTTGTATATTTATGTGTGTGTATACGAAATAAATCGGTTCTCAATAAAAAAAATTAACTAAAGCGTCGTCGATTGAAAAGAGAGAAAGACTATGTCTGTGTGTGTGTTTCTGCATCATTAGCTCATTTAATTAATGGTTGAATAAATTTCTTAAGCTAAAAATTCGACGGCAACGGCTGTCATGAGAAAAATAAGCGAAAGAATTCGCGATTCGTAGCCAAAAGGGACGACAATTAAACAACAACTTATGCAGACAATCAAAACAAAAAATACTGGAACAGAAAAAAACGAACAAATATAGTCACACACACACACAAACATTGTATGGATAATTGGGCAGCGATTAAAATATTAGCACTTCTTTACTCCTGATATATTTCCAAGTGAACAGGATTTCGGAAAATATTCCACTGTAAGCGCTGAATGAGTGCTGAAGACCGTGTGTTTTATAAATATTAAACACGTTTGCCATTTTATATTTACCGTATATTTTAATGCTCGCCACTGTCTGCTGCTTCGAATGCTACCACTATTTACTGCGCCGTAAGAGAAATAAAACGTAATATAACTTATTAATAAAAAATAAGTACAAGAGTAGCATATATACTGACTTATTAACTTCGAAAAAAAGTTAAAACTAGTCAAAACTTCTTTCTCTCTCTTTATCTCTGTTTAGCCTCTTCTGCTAATACTTCTCCTTCTCTTTCTCTTTGCTTTATTTTGATGGCTTTGAGGCAAATACAAGTCACGCTTTAATTGGTATGAAGCAAGAGATGTGTGTGTGAGTGACTGAGTGAGTGAGAGACAAAGATGTGCTGCTACTTGAAGAAGTGGTTAATGCGGTTTTCTATGGCTAATGTTATATATATACTGCTCCTAATGATACTGGCAATTGTTTTTAAGAGTTACTTTGGGCAGAAGATGTGTGCATGTTTTAAGAATGTCTTAGTTATACAATAGCTGTAAAATATTGTGGACATAGTCGTAATGTTTAAGTAATATTTAGGGTTTATTATGAATTTTTAATTTTTGCAAATTTATATTAATTATGCAAATATGGTTTTTATTCATCGGGAAAATTGAATATAAAACGATAAAACTTGCAATAAAATATTCTTATTTGATTGTCGTAAAGATAACGGTTTTTGCCCAAAAAAATTATGCGCAATAAATTATTCTAATAAAAAGCTCTTTTAATTATTTCATCAATATTTATATTTAATTAAAATATTATTGCCCAGAAATTTTATTTTCCTATGCAAGCGTATTCACCATGAACTTTACACTAGTCGTTAGCGAAAGATAAATGTTAAAAGTTGGCTTAGAAGAGGAAAAATAAGAGAACGAAAACTTGGAAAAAAATAAAAATAAAGTTCGGATGAATTTTCAAAAAATAAGATAAAAATAAATTATTCATTTCCGGGAATGAATTGAGTTTTGAAAAAAGTTTCGTTCAAACATTGAGCTAACATTTGATCGTTCAAATACTAAATGAAGATAAAATATTAAATTATCGTTTTTTTTCTGGGGCAGCTATTAATATCCAAAAAAAATTTTCCAATTACTACTATATGCTGAATAGAATATCAGATTACCATAAAAATGTTCCTGAATTTATAATAACGCTAATCATAAACAGTTTAATTTTTAATTAACGTGTTGCGATAACAATCGACTAACTCTAAACTTATTTAACCTTTGCTTAATTTTACGTAATACCTAACGTAGTTTTTGTTTTCTGTTCAAAATAAAATTACTTTACGGCACAAAATCGCTTTCAGTTTAGCTTTCAATTCAATAGAAAAAAGATTTATACAAACGATATGTTACTCGAAAAGAATATCTTTTACGGTATACTAAATAATTTGCATTATAAATATCGCATTACGCGGTTTCTTATCGGAAAACTGGGTGAACCACACACACCTCGGAACCAACCGTTTTTAATTTCGATGCGGCGATAAATACGCATGAACTGGTAGTGAATAAAAAATTGCTTTAAAAATTTAAATTCTGTACTAATAATAATAAATAATAATAATAACCAAGAAAAACAACTTATGCAGCAACCGATATGAGCAGTTAGTATTTGGAAAATGTCGTGATTTATATTTTTGTTATCGCTTTCTTTCGCATTTCTACTTCCGTTTTTCTAACATCTTTCAAACATTTTCTTCTTCGCTAATACTCCGCATCATTCTCTTGCGCATAGAATGCTATACGCTTTGAAATGAGGAGAAAGAGAGCAGCGAACGAGTAGCAAAAAATATTCTAAAATTTCATTTATAGCCAGTTATTTTTTTTAATTTTCCGCTGAATTAAACGCGAAACATATATGAATATTAATGCTGTCATGAGTTTTCTCGTTTCTCTGTTCACTTATGCTTTGCGAGAGAGAAAGAGAAGGAGAGATAGGCTGTAGTGAAGTCAAGAGCGAAGAAACGAAAAGAAAATGGGAATGAATTCTGTGGCGTGTGGTATACAGTACATGTGTTTCAACGTTTGTTTTTGCTCCCTTTCTTTGTTTTTTCTTCGGTTCATTTTTTGCTTACATTCCCTGTTTCGTAACGTTGATTACTCGCGAGCTAAAGAAACAGAGAGATAGCAGAAGCAACAAAAAAATCTATTTATTCAATCTACTAATATAAATAATATATATGTAAGCATAAGCGCAACGTCAACTCTATTATAGTAATTGGATTGGCGGCCACTGAAACGAATACTGCTTTTTTTCTTCATTTAGACTCAAAGTGACGAATGATTTAATTTATAGTTGTGTACCGTTTAATAATAATTCTATTCAGAAACATTTATCTAATAGAGATCTTTTTTACTTTATCTTTTATAATAATTTTTATTAATTTTTATTTACATATCTCTCTCTAGTTTTAAGTTATAAATGTTTGGACTAATTTTTTCTCAATTAAATTACGCCAACAACAACAACAAACAAGTGGTTTTTCTTATATAAAAGAATAAATAAATAAAATCTTATCTCATGTTAATTATGAAATTTTATATCTATATTATAATTTTTTTTTTCGTTTAATTTTCATAATTTACTGCCAGATTGATTATAGAGGCGGGCGGGAAATATTAAAAGCAAAAATTAACGGAGAAAATGAGCGTAAATTTATTTTCCTCTATCCTTGACTGGACAAAAACTAATATAAATTAGTTGCGATATAAATATGATTATAGATATGATTTATATTTTAAAATAATAATACATACAAATATGAACACACTTTTTTCGTATGCGAAATATTGCGATATAATAAGCAAATCCAAAAACTAAATTAACTGCATTTATTTTTTCGTTATCATTTCAGAAAACGACGCGCGCAACTGATAATTCGCTCAGAATAAATAATTTCGCGATAATTATTTGACAGCTTTCCATAACGGTATCAGATCCGCAGTGTTTTATTAATCGGCTAAACATATATATCGAGTTTTATTATCTTAATTCAAATACGTTTTTTTCTCTTCAACAAATACAAAGTAAAAATAAATATCTCTTATTTTAAAGAACTAGTTACCAGCAAAAGACGCGAAAAACAAAATATACGAATAAATGCGATTAGAGTTAAACTAATTTTTGCCCTAATTGTGCGCCAAAAATAAAGCATCATTGAGTGCGAGTGTGAGTTAGTGAACGAACGAATGGCTTAATTTATATTTCGTGTCTGATTGTATTCCAGCAGCCATTTATCTAATCAAACGCAGTATTAGGGGCGCATAAAAAACGGACGCATTTAAATTGGCTTTTAATTTTAATTTTTTGTTTTCAATAAAAATATTAAGTAATGTAAGCATTAAAAGATCGTAATCAGTAGACAGTAAAAAACAACTTCGTGTGGTATAATCCCTTATTAAGACAACGTTTTACAATTTCTAGATATAACTTTATGATTTAAGGTTATTTATTATTATTTACAACAATTCTTATATATGACTTTAATAATGTTTTGACTTTTGGGAGTAAACCAGCCCAACACACAAAATTAAGGATAGAAATTAAAATCATAAGATGCCATTGTGACACTAATCGCTAATGAAACGTCATGATACCCGTTAACGTTTTTTATATACAAATCAGTTGCCAAAAACGAGTTTTAAAAAACCGATTTATTATGAAACCTATCGGTGGAGATTAAGTCCACACTTATATATTAATACAGCCGTTTTATGATATGGCTTTAATCTTATACAAATTTATATTCGACTATAAAACTATACCTTAAGAAAGTCTTAACCAAAAAACTAATAATCTATAAAAATATACGAATAAAACAAAAATAAAAAACCCATCACATAATTTTTCATGGATTGTATATTATTAGGTAAATCATATAACCTAGTTTAATATATTTCGGAACTTAACGGTGCGTGTGCTTTACATTTGGAGTATCGTCGAAAAAAATCAGTGTCACATATATTGTTCGTTCGACATCGCCGTTAATCATTCGCACCTGCCATTCGAAGAAGAAGTGGTTGGCGAAGTGGATGAGTAGGCGTCGAGCGCTAAAAGATGTTTACTAGATATTACTTAAATAGATAAGTGATATTTATGTACGAGAGTGTGTGCACTGCGAAAGTGCATCCATATTTTGTCATCACTCAGACACATAGAGGCTAGTATTTTATGGGTTAGCAAATCATTCGATAAGTAACAGATATTTTTTGTTTGTAACTTAACTTTAATCAGTAATCATAAATTTTCGTATATTAGATAGAAATCGGAATCAGTTTTCGCGGAAATGATTTCGTGTTAATAGTTATTTTTGCGTTGACAAAAAAATATATATGCAGTAATTTTTAATACCAATGGTGTATATATATATATGAATGAATAAAATTTCTAAATGAAATAAATAAGTGATTTTTCCAGCAGATAATAATTACGATCACTCGCAGAGATAATATTATGCATTATGTGTTACATAACACAACGCATACGCTCTCTATCGCGCTCTCATATACATTAATAAAATTTTCGTTTTTATTGCGCCCTAAATTTTCGATAAAAAAATAGAGTAATAGCAGTAAATAGTAGTTACATTTGTTGCTGTTTTTATTATTGATATTAATAATATAATAAAAATGATTATTTCTTCCTAATTTTTATCGCACACACTCATGCTCTATATTATCGCCAAAACAATCATTTTTTTCAATGAGAAATTTGTATTTTGTGTTGAAAAAATATTTTTGATAATACAAGTAGATATTTGATAATGCAATTCATTGAGTAAGAAAAAAGTTTTCATGTTTTCAATAAATACAGCAATAGGTCTGCATTCGCACGCAATAAATTACGAATAAAAATTAACGCATACGTAGAACACAGAAATTTCTTTTTGCAATAACAAACAATTAAAAATTTTTAGATAAATTACTCTATTTCCAAATAAGCGATTCTATTTCACCCCAAAAAAATTTCAATAAATATATGGTGCGTGAACGACATTAAGGCCGTAGGAATTAGTGTTCAACAATAATAAAACATCCCGTTTTTTTATTTCTCCAGAATTTTATATGATTTTTTTCTACACAATTCGCTAGACATACATGAAGCGATGTTTTGCAATTAAATTTGGCATCACTTCTGTTCGTAAAGCGCAGAAACATACGGCAATACACAAAAAACGAGTTTAATTGAATTAAATTAAAGCGCTTTTTAGTTAATGAGACTTTTCTTTAGAGATAGAGACAGAAAAAAACTACAGAAGCAAAAGGTTAACATAAAGTGTTCAAAATCCAAATGGAAAAAAATGCGGAAAACACACAACCATTGAACGCCAGAGACAAATAGAGTAAGCATAAGAGAGCGAGAGATAGAGAGAAAGAGGGTCCTAGCGATAAGTAAATATAGCTTCTAATAGCATACATGTATACACTGGTAATGTTAACGATAATAAATATTCATTAGACAATACTACGACCAACTCTTTAAAGTTAGATAAAGAATATTTGCATCTCTCTCTCTCTCTCCCTCCCTCTCCTTCTCTCTATCTCGAGCGCTTCTGACTACTTTACTCGAGCAAAATTTAGATCTAATTTTTATTAATGAACATTTACCATGAAAACAATATATGCGATAATTTGAAGTTTTCAAAAAAGTTCATTCAATTGTCATATGTGTGCACATATGCACATAAACATTACAATAACGTTAATGTTCTGTTTTATACATGTTTAATTATAATCATTAACTTTTAATTCTTAAACAAAAATGCGCAGCAAATCCATGCATGCGTTTAACTAAAAATAAGATTTTGCGTGCGTTTAATTTTAAATGATTTTTGTGTTTCGAAAAAATAATTATTTCATAAATGCGTTAAACGTATGATTACAGTGTGTCTGTCTATCGTGTGTGCATGATTTCTGACATAATTAAGCGCACATTAGAAAGCAAATATTTTCCCTCTCTTTCGCTGTCTGCCTGCTGTCCATCAAACTTTAGCGATCGAAATAAAACCGAAAAATGCTATTAACTACAGATATAAAACTGAGTTTATGTGGCCAGAGATTCTTGTGATGTTTGTATTTTATATTATTCCCAATAAAAAGTTATTTTATATTGGAGTGAAGGGGTTAATGAGTTAAGAGAGGAGTGGGTTTATTACCGATAGTCTGCGTTTATTTCCTAATGAACCCCAGCCTCAGTGCACACACATATATCGTAATGATAATAAAAAATAATTAATGAATTTTTCAAACAACCGCCAGGAAAAAAAATAAGCGCTAAAAGAGTTTAAAGCGATTAATATGGTAAAAGTAAAGGGTCAACATTTTCCAGTGGAGCACGATTTCCGAAGTCGAGAGTGCTTTTTGCGTAATTAATTCATAGCCCGTTATTAATTATAATGCGAAAGCTATTAATTTTGTAACGTTTTTTTCCCAAATAATTTTGTTATGGTTTAAAGTAAAATTTTATACGATTTTTTTTCGATCGAAAAATTACTTATTTCGCGTTTTTTGTGTGTAAAAGCCAATTACTAATAAGGAAATAAAAGTTGTTTGCCAAAAATTTTGCGAACACACAAATCGAGTCATAGACTCAAATAGAGAGGTGAGAGACCAGAAAAAAGTGAGAAAATTTTCGCGCAAAGTAACGAAAAGATAGATAAAAAATTTACTTAAGAAAAATCAGACTGAATGATGTTTCTTTCAAAGAAAAGCTTAACCAAAATATGAGTTAACGAATATAAAGAAGGGGTTCGGAAAAATCATCATCATTACCATACCACTCATTCATTCATTTTATACTGTACTCTCTATACGATCCGATGTCACATCATTTACAACAGCATAACTCAACGGATAAAAAAAACGAAAATAATTTCCGTACCGAAAAAACAACGAATCGAAATAATAAAAACATTATCCCCTTATGTCTTAATAATCAAAACCCCAAGAAAAAATCATATATCAATTTAATAGTCGTGTCTGCATAAGCATTGCATGTATTACAGCAAAAAAAAGATTATTTATACGTCTTATTTTTCGTTTCACAATCATGTGGTTGTGATGGTTGTGGTGTGTGTGTTGATAATGATGATAATATCAACATTTATATGTTTTTTACCAGTCTATCTATATATGCGTATAACATGTGTATATGTGTGACCATAAACACCGCATCTCTGCTCTGTAAACCCCGAACAACAAACCGTATACATTATACAGATATACGATTTCCATTCAATACACTCGACACATCAACTATCAGTGGCATATTCAGTACACAGACATATACGCAGTGAATTTTAGGTTCAATGCATTTTTCCCATGCGAAACAACAGCAGCGCTTCTGCACCACTAGTGTTGGACGGAATCCAGCAAAAGAGACCAAAAAGTTTATTCGACCACAATATTAGTTGAGCGCAAATAGCGCTATCACTAAACAATAACAGAGAGCAGACTGGAGTGAGAGAAGCATATAAGAAGAAGAAAAAAACAGCGCTCTAATCATTAATAGCTTTTTTAGAGTCAGTAATGGCATAAAAGTCGTGAACCTTTTCTTTATATATACGGTTTTTTTTCTCTTTCATTCGCTCTAACAACGCATAAGAGAAGAGAAGAGAAGAGAAGAGACCAGAAAATAATGAAGTCCTGAATAGTATAGCAGTTTTTGGTTATATAAAGCGTAGCAGAAGAAGTTAGAAGTCAAGGAGACGGTTGTAGTACTAGTAGTTGTTGTTGATGTTGTATACTAAGTGTGTGCCTCTCATGTACTGCTTCTTCCTTTTTTGTTGGGTTTGTTGCGCTGCTATCAAAATAAGTTATGATTGAAAAATGTTTTGCATAATTCGTGACACAACGCTATGAAACGCCTCTAAATTCTGGTTTTTATTTCGTTCGCTTCTTCTTCTTCTTCTTGAATCGACGTTTAAACTATATTTAAGTCGAGAGAGAGAGAGAGAGA
>JAQGAW010004975.1:0-10224 GCA_034698025.1 Phthiracarus crinitus | reverse complement strand
AATATAATATAGTTGGCCAACAATAGAAACTAAAATTAAAATGACAAAAAATATTTAATACACAAAAATTTGTTATAATCTATTGAATTAACTTATAATATTATATAAAGTGAGCTCATTGTGTATGTTCATACTCTTTCTTGTTTTTTTTATAAAATTATCTTTTAAGTTAACTTTTGTTTATCTCTTAAAAAATAAAACTAAAATTCTAAAATTAACATCATTTATAAAATTATATTTTGAAATAAATCCTTTTTTTATATTTTTGGTTTTGTATATTTTGTTAAAATAATTATTTATAACAAAATATTATAAATTAAAAAAATTTACTCTATATAATTAAAACAAAATTTTTACATATAAAAATAATTAATAGGTCAATATCAAACTAAATTATATAATATAGATAAATATAGTTTATATAATTTTTATTGGACTTAAATTGAAATCATCTGCGGACATTCGGATTCTTGATAAATTTAAATATTTTAATTATATTTTTTTAACTAAATATCAATTTAACAATAATGTAATCTATAGAAACTTATAAAATTAGAAGTAACACGTAAATAAAATTAAAATTAAAAATTTTATATAAATTTTTTTATAAAATGGTGAATTTTTTTAATTGAAATGCTTTTTACATTCAAAACTAATAGTTATTTATTGGCAACACCAACAATTTATGTTACTTGTCAATGATTATGTTTCAGATTTTTAATTTAAGTATAATTATTAACAAATAATTATACTTAAATAATTACAAATGAAATTTTTGTTTAATTTATTTTTGTTTCAAAATATCTCTATTTCATATATTTAAATATTTTTATTGATATCAATTTTATTTTAAATAATTAATTTAAAAAACATTAATAAGTATAAAATTACTAATTATTTATTTTTTATTACGCATAATATTTAATAGTATTGAATTATATTACGTCCAGACAATAGTTATGACAAATAAATCTATATTATAAATTTAAAATTTCAATTTTGACTAATTATATTTTAAAACTGTATTCTGTAAAAATGAAATTTTCTTTTTTTTATTATATTATGAATTCTAAAAGTTAATTTTTTTAATAGCTGCTTCGAAATTTCTTCGAATTTCCAGAATTTCATTTTTCATGGATGTAATTTTTTCATTTAACATAATGTTTTGATTTTCTAAAATGGAATTTTTGCTTAAAAGCAATTTTATACACTCATGTTCACTTTTTTTCCCATTTATTTGTCCGCAATAAACACAATTATACTCTGGATTATATCGACAAATTTTATTATGTCTTTTGTATCTTCCATACATGACTTCTTCATCACAACCATATGATTTGAAATTGCAGTTTAATCTTAATTTATATAAAATATTCGTTAAACATCTTGGTACTTCAGACAAGTTATTTTCGGTTAGCATTTTTCTATCAATCGGACATGTTTTTTTTGTTTCAATCGCATTTATAATACAGTCTTTACAAAAAATATGTAAACAGCATTGTGTAAATATTGGATTGTACGATATAGCGAGACATATTCCACATAAAAGCTCTTCATCAGATTCACGTAAATTAATAAACTGTAATTTATCCACGCCAGGCATTTTTACAAACTGTAAAAAAACAATTTTAATTATATCTTAATTTTATTAACTACAAATATCGATAGAATTTTTATTAAAAGATTAAAATGATTAATATCAAATATAATAATAATTTTGATAAATAACTTTAACGATAAATAATTAAAATTATTAGTTTTATATATATTGTATCCATTATTATAAAATGAAATAAAAAAATAATTTGAAATATTTTATTGGATTACGTTAAATTTATGTTATTCATGACGAAAATAATAAAAACAACTAATATTTTTCAACATTATTTTTTTTCAAAAAAAGTAATCAAATAAAAATTCTCCATAATTTTTATTACTGACAAAAAATTATATATATATGTTAATAGAAAAATAACTATTATAAACTTAATTAAAATCAAATTAATAAATAAATATCTTGTAATTGTTAAAATCAATTTACAAATCTTACTGTCACAAGACAAATGAAATAATTAATTGATTAAGGTTACAAATTTACGATTTAGAATACGCCTTTAAATGAAATTTTTTATTAAAAATCTCCACCTTTAAGAATTGTATACCACTTTATTGGCTTAGACAATACTGAATAAAATTTTGCCTAGTAAATAAATTTGTAATGAGTGTTTTAAATGATTTTATAAATAAACTAAATACATTTAACGTAAAGTTTTATTATCAAAATTACACCAATTTAATTTTTTAAATTTTAATCTAAATGATTTGGTAATATATTGCTTGAAATTTTTAATTAAATATTAGTATTTATTGAGAATGATATATTTTATAAAGGAAGTTATATAAAAAAATCTATTTAATTATGTTTTTATTTACATTTATAGAAAATCTCAAGTATTTTAAACAATTTATCCTTTAATTTTAATGTTATATATTTATAAATTATAAATTATGAATTTTTTATTATATACGTAGATAAACTAATAGAAATCTATAAATTATCTTATCCATTACATTACATTTGAAAAATAGAAATTAAAATATAATATATTAATATATAAATCCTTCTAAACACTTTCTGTTATGTTTATATACATTTATTATCACGACATATGTACAAATACAATATATCTTATAAATTCAAAAGAAAAATTAAAACGCTTTTAAAGTGTTTAAAAATACTAAGAATTTTTAATGTAAAAATTCTTTTTATTTATCTGTTCTTTAATTGTTTTCACTTATAATGAAAATTTTTTTAAAATGCATTTATTAATGATTCTGTTTTACTTTTTAATGGTTAAACCCATGAAAATTTAGATAAGTAATCTATAACAGTAAGGAAATAATTATTTCCTTTATTTTTGTCTTCAAAATTCTTTAATGTAAATTAAGTCTGCTTCATAATGTTCATCAATCAAATTAATCTGCTTCCAAAAATTCCTTAGAACTGATTTATGATGTGTTTAAGTAAGTTCTTTATACACTCTAACATTATTAATTATTATTGTAGGATTTATTATATTATCAGCAACATATAATTTAATTGCGCTTCCAAATGAATATGGATTTAAAGCTTTTAGTAAATTATTTTTTTTCATTAAACCTTTATTTTTAGTAAATCCAATTTTGTTTTTTTAATTTTTTTTACAAGAATTTAGAACAATTTTTTGACCAAACTTCACTCAAACTTTTGTTTTGTTTTAAAAATAAAAGTACAATATAAATATTATTTAATACATATAAAGAAAAGTTTCACTAATAATTTTTAATATATAAATCTTTCTATAAATAAGACTTTAATTGATCCTTATAATAATCAGCAAATTTGATAAATGTGTGATTATTTATATAAAAACTACTTATAGATAAATATTGTTTATTTTGTCGAATAAATTCCTCCGAAATGGAATTTATGAAGTTTGAAATAAGATTTGGAGCAAATTATATTCATGTTGTTATATAATGTTCAAATATATCCATTTGATGATCAAAAACTACATGATTCGAGATATTTAAGATTATTTACACAGAACATTTCCCATAATTTATGTCTTATATTAGAGTAATTAAAACCAATTTTTAAGTGTTTTAATATTTTACAAGTATTGATTAGAATATTAATTGTTTCGTCTGTCATTTGTATAGATACGAAATCAAATTCACTAATATTAATACATTTATTCATTACATTATTTAACATACGATTATTTAAGTTAATTAACTTTTTACAAAAAAATATGTTTTCGATCATTGAATTATAGTTTGTCTTGCTATATTTTAAAAGTTTATCAGTTAATATTATTTTACTTTGTTTATTAAATATCAATGAATGGAATTGTATATTAACAAATTGTAATCGAAAACAATCACAAATTAATAAATAGTGTAGAAAACTTTCTCATAAATCATCAAATTCCTAAAATTTATTTCATAAATCTGTCAAAGCTATCTCTTGTACGTAAATTACACATTATTTAAAGTTATATTTTATATGAATTAAATAAACTTTCAAATTTTGGAATCAATTTTATTTACAAACAGTATACATGTTGTGATAAATTGTAATAAAAACACATTTTAATATAATACACAAACTAATTTAATATAAAGATCAAATATCATTACTGCCATCTTTTGAAATATATAATGATGAATATTATATTTAAATTAGAATAGAGACGATCAATGTTTATATTTTTTTATATAATTTCATGTATATATGAATAGTTTCTTTCTTTACACTAGAATGTACAATGAAATTTAATAACAACAGTTTTAGAAATATGTAATTATCATTTTTTAGCTCACTTTGTAAAAGTTAGCTATTGTATTTGACATGTCAGTCTGTGGACCGGTCTTTATTTTTATTAAGGGATAGTAGTTTATTTTATTGAAGATAGGATAGTCTTTTTTATGTCAAAAATATCATAAAATGTGATAAAAATGATAAAAAGTATAAAAAGTATAATTATTTTTGATTTATCTCAATAAGATAATTTTTAGTAAAATAAACAGGTAATAGAATTTTTTAATATTTTGAAAATTATTATTTAGGAAAATAATGCAAAATTTCATTTCGAATATAGATTTATTAATTAAATATAATTTATTATTAAGGCTTTCAAAAAGAAATCGTAAACATATAATCAAAATTTTTTATAAAACCGAATCTTACCGCCAATATTAGACTCCGGTTTTATCATTTAGACAAGTCATGACAGCCAATTTAATTTTCTTATTAAGACATTAACGAATATCACATATATATAAAAATTGTTAATCTAAGTTTAGAACATTCTATTAAAAAATTGAATAGTTAAATGAAATTAACTTTTTAGACAAATACAAAAAATTTTTATCCAATAGAATAATAAATTTCAGTGTTATAATTTCAAAAGTAAAAATATCTAATATTTTTGAATAATTATTAATTATACGATTTATTAATTTTAATCATTTTATTGCATAAATATCAAATTCATTATTTATTAAATGATTATTTATTTATGGAAATTTCATATATTCCACAGGTTGTGTTATACTCCTAATAAATTATTCAACCTTATTTTAAAAATTTTATCTTAATTCTACTTATTATAAACAATTTTACAAAATTCGATTTCAAAAATTTAAAGATAAAGGAAAGTATGAGAAAATTACAAGAGAATTCAGTTGCATAATTTTAGTGCTTGTGCTTAAATAGACTAGATAGATGCATTTTTCTAATTGTCAATGATAGCAAATGTAATATAATTATTATTATAAGAAGTTTCTTTGAACCAAAATGTTATTAGAAGGACAAGATTAATACCTTTTAAGAATTATTGTAATATTTGTCAGGTTTGCCAAATATATAAAATATTAATATAAATATTACGATCTATTTGATACCATTTAAAATTTTATTAATAAAAGCATTTCATCAGCATACATATTTAGTTTTCATTATAAATCGAAATTAATTTTAATATATTTTTAATTTTAAGATTATTTTTAAATTATTTTCACTTCAATTAATTGAATAAATATGTTTTTATAAATTAAAATTATTTAAAAAATTATCTAAAAAAATACTTTTTGCTTAAAATTTAACTTTTTGAAAATTTTATAATCATGATTATAAATCAACCTAAGTTATTTAATATTACATAAATGATAAAAAAATAAAATTTTATATAATTTAAAATTTTTTTATTGCGTATTTATACATAAACTAAAATTAAAATAATTTTAGAAATCACATTTTAAATTACAAAATTTTATTTATTAGATAAATAAATATGTATTATACGATTTTTAATTATGTATAAATTTAGTAATCAATTGAAATCAAATTATGTTACCCTCCAGTTTAAAATATATTTATTGTTCAAATAGCCACATAAAGAAAATGGTGCTATTAACATAATAAACATAAGTATTTAAGCTTTCAAAATCAATATTCTGCTAATAAAAGTTAAATGAACAGTCCTTTTATTTAAGGAGTTTATTATTTAAATGAAATAATTTGATAAATTTTATTTGCACCTTAAGTTGACAAACGCAACTATAATTCATTTTTTAAACTTAGTCAGCAGAAATGAATTTGAATGAAAGATTTAAATATCAAAATAAATATTAATATATATATTTTTATCAGTGATTTAACATTGAAATAACATAACATTATTCCCAAATAGGGACTCTACTTTTATGCGATTAAAATTTTATTTTATGTGACTTAAAAATCTGCATATACAATAAAAATGTGCTTAATTATGTATAAATTATAAATTATGGTTTATGGTGTGTTGATATCAGAAAATTTTAAAATTTGATCTGTTAAATTTATCGGCTTAGTGAAGATAATAAATAAACTGGCTTTTTACATATTTTTGACTGAAAATATTTAATAATCACTATTCTCATGTAAGCCTATACTTGCCTAAATAAAATATTTTTGAATTTAAGTTACTATTTTTTGAATTTTTGACGATTAATTGAAGGGTAACAAAATTAAATTATATTTATTGGTAAAATTTATGAATTTATTTCTTATTCATTGTATGTATTCACTTTATAAGAAGTATTTTTTTAAAAAATAAATAAAAATGCTACATTATTTTTAAACTATGCACATTAGGGGTAAAATATGCATTATATGCGCTATTAAATATATCTTAAACTAGTTGAATTAATCAAAATATAAAAATTACTTTCATTTAATATATGTAAATAGAGTCCCTAAAAATAAATAATAGCAAAAACAATCAATTTGACTCGTATAAAAAAGTTGACGTTGTTATACTAATAATAAAATTATTTATTGATTCAAATGAATTGTCACAATCAACAATACTTCATAAAAAAAGTTCATGGTATTGAAGATATCTTATTGTATTTTAAATTCCAAAAGGCAGCTTCAGATTTCACTTTTAAAAATGAAGTTTTAATGAAAACAGTTCATCAAGAGATAGTTCTGAAAAAAGATCTTGAGAAGGTAAAGTCAAATAATTTTACGAAACAAGATCAAGAATTTATAAAATTTGAGACAAAAGAATTAATACAACATCTATAAAAGATATCCATATCTATAGAATTTAATAATGATACAAAAGAAATAATTAATGAATGTAATGTTTAAAATAAAAAGAAATATTCATATATAGAAAGCTGTTTATCACTTCCTACAACTCCTGTTAGAATTCGACAACAACCAGGTGGTCATTCATTGTGAATATTTTAAAAAATTATAAATACAATTTATATGATATTAATAATAGTAATAACAATATTCATTTAATATGTAAATATAATCAAATTAATTTTTTTTGAATTCCAAATATGTTTTATTATAAATCTATGTTATAAATTAATCAATTAAATTAAACTATATGATCAATGAATAACTTTTCAAACTATTATTTAGCCTTATTGGCCTTATTTAGAAGAAAACACATAAATTTTCAACTCCGTTACAATCGTTTATTAAGTAACTTTATCAGATACCTTTTCTAACTTTAGCCTTTTTTTTATAAGAGTTAGTAAAATAGAATTGATTTGTATTTAAAATAATTGTTTATTATGTTTGTTTAAAGTACCAAAAACTCTCTAATAAAATTCCAATTAATATACCATTTTGAAATTTTATAAAACAATTAATAATGATATAATTATTCAAATAATTCTTTAAAATAAGAAAATTTAATTAGATATATTTTGAATTATATAACTTATTATAACCAAAATAATTGTTTTATTAACTTTTTATTTAAAATGTATAATATTAAAATCTAAATTAAATCAAAAAAATATATTTTATTATTTATTTTTGATATAAAAATTATTTATATAACTTAATAAGGCAACATACTTAGCAACATCTATTTTCATAAAAGGAAACCTGAGCTTCATTGCACTGTTTTATCACTAATAATAAAAAGTATAACTGTTTATAATTTAAACTTAATTTTATGAATTTAGAAAGTGTTTAGAGTATTACAATTATTAGCATAACGTAAATAGAAAAGTGCAATTATAAATCATAATTTTCTTAATATATTAATGTTTTTGATTTTAAAATTTGTTAAATAAATATTAAACCTTAATATAACTAAATTCCTTTGATTTATTGTAAAGTATTTACATTAATTTATTTAATGGTTTAAAATTTATTTTAAAAAGTAAAAAAACAATTTGTTAATATACTTTTATTTGATAAGTTTTAAGATTATGATTTATTATATAGTATTTTATAAATAGAGATTTAAGAATTTATATTAATTTTTACATATTATAAGAAATATATTGTTTATTTAAAATTTAATTTAATTTTATCTATAGTTTTTTATAAACAGAGATTTATCAATGTTTTTTTTTAAATTATTACTTTATTTTTTGTTGATCATTAAAATTATAATTTTGATAAAGTTATAATCTTTTATATATATTTTGAAATCTTTCTTATTTTTTTCTGGAGATGGCAGTAATTTATGTTTTTTAGAAATAGTATATATTTTTGAAATATTTCAAAAAAGTATATCTAGTTTATCGAACAATTTGTATTCTTCTTGTGAAATATATATACTCAATAAATTTATTGATACAACTTTCATATTTCAAACTATAATCTGTAATTTACGAAATAGAGATAGATTTTATGATTATTTAAATAAATTCATCTAAACTTTAATGATTTTTTAGTGAATTTCAATTAAACCAACGTTAAAATTTACTTTTAATTTAATGCAATTAATCATTATAATTCAAATTAAAATCAACTAAAAATTGATTTCCTATTAAATAAAAAATAAAAATAAATTAATTATGTGGTCAAATTATTACAACAAAAATAGATTCGAAAGATTTGGTGATGATTTGTGTGAAATAATATTACATTATTTATCAATCAGTGATTGTTTTCGTTTGCAATGTGTAAACAAACAATTAAATCGAAATATATTTAAAAAACATAATAAACTTACAATATCTGTTAAGTTTTCAAATTATTGGTTTAACAACTACAATTCAGTAATTGAAAATCTAATTAAATCAAGACAATTAAATAATTATATATTTAAATATGTGATGAATAAATGCATTAATATTACTGATATCATTATTGATGGCGATAATTTTATAATAACAGACGAAATATTTTATATATTAAGCAATACAATTACAAATTTAAAGCATTTAACAATTTATTTCTATGAAACAAACATATCTTATGAAATCTGGAAAAAATTCTGTGAGAAAAGTCTCAATAATCTCAAATCGTTTAACGTTTGCAATGGAAATAAATTTATCAGACATATTACAACGTTAATATCATGTGCTCCAAACCTTGTTTCAATACATACATCTTTTACAAAAGACATTTTTACAGAATGTGTTAGAATAAATAAACAATATTTATTCAATAATAAGAAATCATTGAGTGGATATTACGTTGTTGATCGCCGATTTATAAAATTTGCAGATTATTTTAAACATCGATTAAAGTTTTTACAAGTCTTTATTTTTCCTTCGGGTTATAAAATTTTTATGTCTTTGACTGATTTCGTTAATTTAGAATATCTTCATTGCGATTTTAGGTTTAGTTATCACAAACATTTTAATGAAATGTTAAAACGAGTTGGAATGAGATGTAAGTCATTAAAAGTATTAATTATTGATAAATTGATAGATCCATTTCTTAATGTGTTTACAAATGGATTTGATTTACTAGAAAAGTTATGTATCAATTATCGAATCTCTATTTGCGAAAATAATGCGTTATTGAAAAATTTGGTGAATTTAAAGTATTTAAAATTTCATAAATCTAAGATTAATGAAAGTGATTTTAAAGATATTCATTTATATTTACCACAAATAATGATTATCGATGTTATTTGTTTTAATAAAAAATGTCAAAAAAAATTATTGCAACATTTTTCACAATTAAAATATTTGTATGATTTGAAGATTGGTGTTCCATTTAATGAAAGTTCAATAACAACCAATGATATCATTATATTTATCGACAATTGTTATAGTATTAAAAGAATAGGTTTATACTTCAGTGAATTTACACAAATTGATAAAAATAAGATTGTAGCCCATATTTATAATTATAATAGAAAAATAAATTTAAACTTTTTAAATTACTAATCTTATGATAATCATGTCATGTTAAATTTAAAATTT